>CP094632.1:27991907-28188954 GCA_023657505.1 Camelina hispida
ATGCAATGTCAATGGCTCAATGCTAATGTTAATTATGTGAGCTTGCAGAATGTGAAGGCGGTGTTTGACGCAGCCATCCGAGTGGTGTTGCAACCGCCAAAGCAGAAGAAGAAGAAGAACAAAGCGCAGAAGGCATGCTCCATTCTATGATTGGAAATCTCTGTTTTTTATGTATTTGGTTTTGGTATATTAATGTTCTAACAATGAACGAATCAATGTGTTAATCGACAGACACCCAAGTTTGATTTGGTTTTTTGTTCTTAATATTAATGGAGTTTGTCTGAATCATCCTCTTTGTTGCTTCTACAATTCAGTCCTATGCACAATTACACACACACACCCCATGTTTTGAAAGCGTTTTTGAGTCGTATGTTAATGTTTCAAACTTTGCAAACATGTTTATTGGTAGAGAGCGACTGTAACTAGGAAAAAAAGAAAAGTATGATACAAGTTTTATTTCTCAAGATGATTCTTCATGCTTTTGCAACAAGATGAGAGAAGCCTAAAAGAATGCAGGAAAGAAATTTATTCGAACCATTCCATTTTGATTTTCTCGTATTTCTCACTCATGCCACCATCTTGCTGTCTCTGAAACTCGATGTAACGTAGAGTGCTATTTATGAACGACTCTGCGCCTGACTCAACCTTCTTCGTCTCTCTTCTGATTAATTCAGCTAAGCTCTTGATTGTATCGCCTGTTACTTCTGTGTTTCCTTTCTCCAAGAAGTAGAGATACCTGCATTCACTCACAAAAACCATTAAGAGAAAGTGGTAGCAAAGTACTCGATTACAAACATTTTGTAGCATATACAGGTGCAACTAAAACGAGTAACTTACTTGTTCAGAAGTTCAACACATAGAGCCACCGATCCAGTGCTACTGGTACCACGTGATGCGTTGGTCATTTTGAACAGCATCTGCAATTCTTGTGCCCTTTTCAAGCAAAGCACAACCCTGGTCTCCCAACAAAATGACTAACTCTCAGTATGCATCAATTGTTTCCTTCTTAACATTGAGATTTTACAGTATACAATTTTATGTACATACCTCTCTCCATCTTTCAGGTTCTCGCACTCGTCAGCCCAAAAGAGATGCGCACATTCATAAACAGCTCTACACTGATCTGGCTTCCTAAGGAGTCTTGCAGAGTACTACAACAACATAATATAGCCTTGTTAGTATTCAATGTAGCACTCACTTACTCAACTGGTTTGTCAGGAAAGATACCCCTGTCGCCTTGTGAGTCAGAATATCTCTGTTCTCAACATTAAATACACGCATCCGCTGGAGTGTCCCTATTATTAAGCGTAGTGCTGTTACTTGAGCCTTTGAATCCTAAAACACCCAAAATTAAGCAACGTCTCTTCCTTTCAGAACGTTGCATGTAGCCTCCTAAAGATTCACTTACTGAAATTTCTTCTTCATACAGAAGATATGCCTTTGTGAAGAACTCATAAGTGACTGTTTCTAACTCACAGTCATTTGCTGCCTGAGGATTATATAGCAAGTAAATTTTCAGCTCATGCACTACATCTATTGTTGGTTTTGAACTTTTGATAATGGATACACCAAACGATCATATACCTGAGCACATTGCAAGTAGAGGCGCAATGCCAAATCAGGTGCGGAAACATCAGATAGAGCTTCCACGGTCTGTAAAAAATTGAGATTCAAAATCGACTGGCATCATTATTCTGGCAAAAATAAATACATGTTTCACGGAAAAAGCCAGTGATGTTAGCAAGGCACTGTCCTCACTACTTTATAACAGTCAATATGTATGTACACTTGCCTCGCTTAAAAGATGTAGAATTCTCTTTGGTGTTGCTGATGAATCATCTCCAAATGGGTTTTCATCTCCACCTCGCAGTCGCCGAATTAACTGCACATGTTTGTCAACACAATGTGAAAAGTTGCAAATTCAAACAAAATGTCTATTAAATCCATAACAGAACTGGAAACGACACAATTATTCCAAAATTTTTAATTGAACTTAAATTTTCCAATGGAGTGAAGAAGTGATCAGTGAAAAATAAACAAACCTTGAGAGCGGAAAAGACAAGGGGTGGTATAGTTAAAGGCAAACGTTTAGGCCCTCCAGTCAGGAAGTGCTTCCTTACTGTGAAAATAATCTGTAGTTGGGTAAACGAATTTAGAATCGTACACACAGGCCACATTAATAGTAACACCTCAATTAATCATAACACACACCTTAGACATTTCTTCTGATCATCATTGTAGAGGTTGTGAACAAGCCGTGCAACAAAGTTCTGCTCTTCCTGGAAGTCTTCTTCATCAATCTAGAACTCAACATAGTTTCCAGTTTGAAAGTGTAAGTTATCTAAAGGAAAACAACTCTTTCGATTGACTAGTATACTGTATATACAAATGCAATAAGAATTGACAAACAAACATTCTAACACCTCATTATCAATTGTTCCGTCAAAATCCTTGATGAGACCCTTTGCCAGTTCAAACAATGCATCGACCTGTAACAAACAATAAAAGGAAACTCCACATCAATAGAGATTGCTAAAAGAAGAACTGAAATCGAGGAAGGAAACAACCCTATCAGCAGTAGAACATGTGAGTATTGTTTTTTTCAAAACGCTTCTGAACTATAATATTGCCATTGCCTTTTGTTTGTCTCATGTCAAAGGTATTCCATTACTCGGAGGATGTTGGTAAGCTTTAAATAAGTTTCAACATTTTATGCTTCTCCAACGGAGCGCTAAGAAACGCGACGACTGTTTTTGCTGCCTTGTCATCACAAAGCTTCCTGTGGCAGATAGTTGGGTAACACAAGATCCCTAAAGAAAAAAAGAGAGACAACAATGCGTATTAGCAACAATCAGAACTGCTTTATGCATCTAAAAAAAGTACTACACATGAATAAACTTAACACGCTTATACATGCTCAGAAAGCATTATACCAAAACTTGATCCACATAGTCCAGACGATCCGAATAGACATGAAGAGTAAATTTCAGAAGAAATAAATACAATGTTACAGATCCTGCGGCTGGCAAGTCCACCTGTGCTTCTACAACCTGAGGCAGAATCAATCAACTGTTTATAAATACAATTGTGAAGAGATTATCAATGTGATACAATCAGAGGCTGGTAGGGAAACATAAATTACACAATAATATCACAACACCTTTGGGATTAAGCTAGATTTTTCAGCTGTTTCTAATACTAGCCACCGAAATAAATAAACTTATATTCAAGTGCCAATTGCAGTTATCCTTTTGACTTCATAAATTAGATGCAAGATTTACCTTCCCAATGGCATAATTGAACTTTGAAAAGGCTTCTACTTGCAGGAAATTAGGCAATGCTTCCACACTAGATGCAGCATAGTTTGAAAGCCTTTCCATTAGACCAGAAAGGACCGTCTTGATATCAACAGACGGCTGAAAAACAAAATGACAAAAAGGAAAAAGGGGAAAACATGTTCCGATGGGATGAGGTTTATTTAACAGTCTTAATTTTTTTTTGTTTAAACTGCATATAAAGAAGTAGTCGATTAAATGAAAAAGTACCTGAAGTTGTGGACAAGCACCCAATAATACATCGAGAGTATGCAGGTGGAAATCATCAGGAAAGACTTGAATAATGCAATCCATTAGGTAGCACTGTGCAAGTTCATCCTTACAGTTGACAACCTTTTAAAACATAGTGATACATAATTCATATACCGCAACACTTAGACGGAAGCTTGGATGCTGAAATTATCTAAAGGAAGAGAGAAAACCAGACCTGCTCCAGGATTCTAGGAAGAACAGTATCTCTGTAGATTCCAAGGTCAACACCTTCCAACTGACTCAATACATGAAGGTTCTTCCCAACCTAATCAGGCAGTAAAGAAAATAAAAAATGGCGTCTTTCAGAAAATAATTAGAACCATTGCTCGCAAAATTTCTAGATGAGAAGAACGAGCTACAAGTTAATGGTATTACAAGATCACGTAGTTCATTCCTTTCTTTCTCCCGTTTCTCCTTCTCCCGACTAGATCCCTGGATACCAGAAAGTCTCAACTCAGGTTCAGTTCAGTAGGGAAAACTCACACGAGTAGTATGATGATATGCATGACATATTATATGAGAGCAGAAATATATCATAAGTCATCCAACCAACCTGATGTTGCATGCGGACCCATAATTTGTTCATCTCGGTAAAATTCTGAAGCACAAACTCTAAAGCATTCATTTGTGCATCACCGTCTCTGCAAAGAAAAGCAAAACACTTGCCTCTTTTACATGTGTTTCCTAATTTGAAAAAAAAAAAAAAAATCTGCTAAAGACTAAGTTGTGTGACCTTTACCCTTCCAACTCAGAACCAATGCTGGGTAACTTATCCCTAGTAACTTGAGCAAGGTAACTTCTCAAGAAAAGACCACGTAAAGGATGTTGAACAGCTCGACACATTTCAACAAGATCCTTAAGTATATCCGTAGTAGTAACGTCCTTGGATTTGATATATACAGATCCTATAGTACAGAGAAGATACCTGAAAATTCGATTGATGAGTATGTAATGTATCTATAAAGCAGATCAAATTCAGAGAGTGTATAAGAAAAATGTATATTATATACTCTGAACTTACAATCTTGGCAAAATGTTACCGGCGTGCTGGACTAACTCGTACAGCTCTGCAATGGAGCAACCACGTCCCGTCTCTTCCTTGAAGAATATCTCCAATGTCCCCAGTTCGTTGAAAACTCGCATATCTGTACGAATCAGATCGCAGTTAAGGAAATCAAATTGATAAACAAGAGCTGAATTCCAAAAATAGCGAAGAAGGCAACGAACGACTCACAGAGTTCATAGTATTTATGAGGAGAAAGCTTGAAGTACGAAGCTCGCTGAGCATCTGAGCAGAAAACTTGAGAGCGTCTTTGAGATTGTTGGAGTCCTGCCAATAGTATTTGCGAATTCGTTAGAAATTAATCCAGAATTTTAGGGTTAAAGATCCCAATGGAATAAATTGATTGATGAAGAAGAGAAGAGAGGAGAGGAGAGATACGATAGCGCGCTGCATATAGAAAGCATTTTGCTTAACGGCGGCGATGGCTGCGGCGAGCCACTTCTCATCGTCGTCGGCGATCATATTTGTTTCTCACTACTTGCTTTAACTCTATAGATAAAAGTCTCAATTTTGACCCAACATGTTTCTTTTAGAGATCTTTAGCGTATAATAAGAGAGTCTCCGAATTTAAACTTGTTATTCTTTGTTCATTAACCAACTTTACCTTTTTTTCAACGCTTGCTTAAAATACATGGCATGCTGACAAAAAAATGTTGTTACTTTCGATTTCGTAAATCGATCACATGATTCACACATACTTCACATTGAATGTGCTATAAAAAGCTTTTCTCAAATCTATCAATTGGCAAATCTGACCCCAAAGAAAAGAAAAAAACAATTGAGACAGGATCAGATACAATTTGAGAAACCATAACTTTCTCCTCTTTCCATTCTAAATCAGATTTTTACTACTCTTGTCTACAAAAACAGACCAAACGCATGCTCATTCCCAAGAACAGCTTTCAATTTTTATGACTTCATAGCCTGGAGGATCTGGCAAAGGTGCAACCGTACGTATGCTTTGACTTGGGGACTAGCTTATTATTATGTCAGTAAATCACTGATTTCTCTAAACTAGTCTCTTTGATCACATTTTCTGCCTCTTGGCATCCTAGTCTTAGTCCATGGACTATCTCCTTCAAGTCCACAAGGCCACACCCTGGTATCCGTCCTATTTTCTTTTCCTTCACTATCTCCCTCACTCTATCAACATCCTCCCACCGTCCTGTAACACTGTAGATGTTCATCAGCAAATGATAATACTTGTAGTTCTGAGGATCCGTCTCTATCAGGGACTTGGCAATGCTCTCCCCTAAAGCTGGATTTCCTGTGAAACGCGATGAGCTAAGCAAGTTCGCCCATTTTGCAGACTCTGGCGTCATATCTTCCTCTGGCAGATTCTTCAGAGTTTCCTCTGCTTTTTCAGGGAATCCGGCGCTGGAATAAAGATTAGCCATGCACCATTGGTGTCCAAAGTTTGGTTTGATCTCAAACTCATCAACCATAAGTGTGTAGTAACTTTCTCCTCGAGAAACAAGCCCAGCTCTAGCACAACCGCAGAGAACACCAACAAATGTTACTTCATCAGGTATGAACATACCATTGACCATAGATTCAAATAACTCGAACCCATCTTCAGGATTCCCGTGGAGACAATGTGCCAATATCATCACATTCCAAGTAACTTTGTTCCTACGGGATACACTATCGAATACCCTACGTGCTAAATCTACTTCCTTGCACTTTCCATACATGTCAATCAAAGCTGTATCAATAACTACACTCGAATTCAGCAAGTTTCTTCTTATCAATGAAGCATGAACGGACCTACCTTCCTTAAGTCTAGCCGATCTACCACAAGCATTCAACAACGAAACCAAAGTACTCTCATTTCCTTGCAACCCTGTTCCAACCATCTCACGAAACAAACTAATGGAAACTCCAGGATTGTTAGCACCTAAATAAGCACTAATCATGATATTCCAAGAAACCATATCTTTCTCAGGCATTTCATCAAACAACTTGTGCGCATAAATAAGATCACCATTCCTCACCGCTCCATTGATTACAGAGTTCCAAGACACAACATCTCTCTTAGGAATTTCAACAAACAGCTTCTTCGCAAGATCCAAAGCTCCACAACAAGTATACATATGAATCAACGAGTTTTGAACATTCAAAACTCGATCGCATCCATGCTTCACAGCTTGCCCGTGACACATTTTGCCAGAGTCAATGCAGGAGGTCTTCTCGATACAACTAATCAACGAAACGAAGGTGTAACTATCAGGAAAAAAACCAAATCTCACTACATCAAAGTAAAACCCCAACGCTTGTCTCGGAGTAGAAGAAACCAGATACGACTTAAATACGGAATTAGTACAGTCGAGCCTCCCAATGCTGCGGTGTACCGATACGGTGTAGCTGGAATCGCCGAATCGCGAAGAACACTTCAACAATCTGATAGCCCAAGAAGAATCCCAGAAGTTACCAGAGGTGATAAGCCTAGCGTGGACTTGGAAGAGGTGTAGGATAGTATTGGAGCCTTCGACAAGTTTGAAACCCTTAAGGAGACCTGGAACTGGGGGGATGAATCTGGATGTGACGAATTGGCGAATAGAAGAAGCTTTTGCCATTCATCTCCAGCTTGGAGGATCTTTAGATTTGTTGAGTCAGGGTTGGATTCAGAAATCGCCATTAACCCACGATCATAGCTATGTCAAAAGGACTCGAAGGTGTGTCATGTGTGCGGCGAAGGAGAAGAAATCGTTTAGTGTAAAAAACCTTACCAGAACCTTCTGAATGAGCCGGAGTGTTCCGGTTTTGCCGGATCAAAGTCAAACTTAGTTTGAGTGGACTTGTTTGTATGATTATTAGTATTTAAATAGAATTTGCCATAAGAAAAAAAAAACAAAATTCAGGTGCATATATGCAAATTTGGTTTAAAAGAAGATAAATGCAATTTTTTTTAGGTTAAAAATGGTGTGAAATGAGGGATAAGGTACCTCATCTGTCACGACCTAATTTTAGTTTAGATAGAGGAGTTTCAAAATCAATGTTTTTTTTTATGGGATACAGAGACATTTACCTATACAAGCAAAACTGTTTTTAATAGCAAAATTGAGATATATATCTATGAAGTCTTTCTTATCTTCTTGGTATTTCTTCTGTTGGAATCATCAATGTATATATAAATCTGAATCAGATTGAGTTTTTAGAATGTGATGTGCATGAATAAAGAAAACAAAAGAAGGTGATACGTAGAGAGAAAAAGAAGGTGAGAAGTAAGGGTCTGGTGTTGGTGTGTGAACATAAAAAAAAAAAAAAAGAGAGGTTGTGTTTTAACGTGCATTGTAATCCATTTAAGGACTTGCAAATCACGCAACAGGGACGACCAACCCCTTTTTTGTTTGTCTATCCGAAACACACACGCCTCTCTTCACTCTTGTTAAATTGATAACACCAGAGCTAATTGCAGAGAGAACCAATAGAAGAAGATGAAGGTTCTAGAGAAGTGGTTGGCCTTGATGTACCCAAGAGTGCAAGAAGGAAGAGAGGAAGAGTGCTGCAGTGTGTGTCTGATGAGAATGGAGGAAAAAGATCATGTCAAGTCTCTACCTTGTTCTCATGAGTTTCATAGTCTCTGCGTCGATACGTGGTTCAATGTCAGCCGCAAGATTTGCTGTCCTCTTTGTCGCTTTTCACCCGCTACCATCCTCCTCACAGATGAACTTCTCCTCTGGTTCTCTTCTTTCCATTTCTGATTCCTTCCTGTTTTAGTTCTTCTTCTTGGGATTTAAAACACCTTTTTCTCTATGTAATTCCCCTTTCAGAACAAAAAAGATGAGAAAGTCTTGTAAATAAATTGTTAATTGCCAATTTTAACTCTTCTTGATCCCAACCGCCAAAACAAAAGCAATGTGGATCACACATATCACATCTTAGTAAGGGAAGCTGATAGACTCATGCCGCTCCGCTCTCTTGATTCCAGATTTCTACTCTCTATCCTCTGCTCCAGCAGTACGAGGACTACAAATGATTTGTATCCATGTGGATGTGATAATGCAATTCTAGAGCAAGTTTATCGGTAGTATATTAGGGGTTGTTAGTGGAGTTTATAGTGTATTTTAGAGAAAAAATAAATCAGAAAGAAAGAAAAAACAGAAGAGATCCCTTTATATAATAGACTCTCTTTGGATTTAAGAGACGCTACGTGTCTTTGTTTGGTTGGACGAAAGTAAAATAGAAAAGGCAAAAAAAAATTTTTGTGTCGTGATACTTTTTTCTTGTTTCTCTTTTTCTCTCTTTCTTTCTTTCTCCCTTTCTCTCTTTAAGTCGCGATAAAATTTTTGTGTCGCGGTCGGAGGAGATGCGATTGAAGTCCCAAAAAGACAAAGATTTGAATTTGGAGTCCACTCAATCGGAAGAGACTGAATCAATTGGAATCAGAGAGTAAGTTTCTCAATACAATTAGTGATTGAATCAATCCCGATTAGTGTTTTATGATTAGTGTTCTTTGATTTTGGATATTTGATGTTTGTTAGTTCATTAGGCTTTTTGGTGTTCCGATATGATCCATATGATTAGTAGATGTTGTCTTCTTAATCTCTGGTTATGCTGAATTTGAAAAGATTTGGCCTTCATGTCTCGCCGATATGCTGATTAAAGTTGCTAACTCTATTCAACAGAAGATCTTCTGATTAGTTGTTTTTGGTGTTGCTATTTGTGTAAGCTAATGATGATCCGTTTTGGTTAACTTTAGATAAAGTCTGAAAATGGATATGTTATATAATTGATTTTGTCAAAACAATATCTCTTTCAATATCACTGATTTTGTAACTGTTTGTGTTCTTAACTTCATGGTTCTCTTTTCTCTTTCAATACCACATCAGCATTATAGCTAGTAGATGTTGTTGTTATATCTGAACTCAAACAAAGTGCTGAAATTTGTTTCCTCCTTGAACCAAACCGTTAGTTCTAGGTTGGTTTTTATGTAGCTGTATGATTTCAGGCTGTGCAACTACATCATTGAATATGTAACTGAGTTATAATAGTATTGTCCAAGAATCCATGTTATATATCAATAAGTAACTTGTGTTTATTTACCATCTTGATTGATCCGGTTCCAAGATTCTTTTTACATGTAGGTTCTTTATCCAGTCCTCACTTATCAATAACTGAGGATAGTATAGGATAGTGAGACATGTCTTGTTTAAAAGTCTTAAATTATAAAACAACTTCTACTTGCTGATCATGTTGACCTTAAATTGTTGTCTTGTTGTGACTGGATTCCAAAACGGTTTGACTAACGTGAAGTTCTCTAAAATGGTGCAGGGGATATTAGAGATCAGTGTTTTGATTATATTTGAGCTTAGCTGATCGACGACCATTTTCGGGACTGCTCTCAAATTCGGTTGTGTTAGTTTGTACTTTTGGTTTTCCATTTATGGTTTAGTTGGTTGTATTTAAAGATTTCGATATTAGATGTGAGAACAGTTTCAATCAAGGAAAAATTTGTCCATTTGTTACAAAATCTTTCAATTTATAAGTATGTCCAGTAATTATCTTTGTTTTGTGCATAGAATATGAATACATTTAAGGCAGTTTGATTGTTTCAAATATATACTACAAAGGATTATAATGCAATAACTTTGTCAGAAAAAATAATTAAAATACAATGTTTTCTAATTTTATAAAATCTTAAATGTTTACACATTTATACTACTTCTATTCTATTTAAAAATTTTAAATTTAAAAAATTATATTTTAAAAAATAAGTGACCCAAAATTAGAACCTACCAATGGAAGATAAAATTTTATCTAAGAGATCATGGGTTCTTATATTCAAAACAATACACAATTAATTCATCAAATATTTAAGAACCCCCTTATAACATCGTCCCAATAATTATGCTCTAAACTCTCTACAACCATTCATTCTATAAACTAGCAACTTTTATTTGCCGACTTGACAATTTTCACGTGGAGCCACTTATTACCTTAAAAAGTCAGTTAATAATTGCTCTTTTGGTAAGAATTGGAAGAATATATTTCCTCAAAATCAGTTTGTTATGACTCTTTGGAAACTAGTATAAAGAAGAGGAAACTTTAAGATTTGTCATGATTCTATTAGTGAATGAATCTAAGTTTCGAATTACCATGGTAGATTCCAATTTGGCAATTTCTATTAATATATATATATATATATATATGAATTATCTCTCTCTTGACAATTAGGATTATTAGGTCACACGATCGACGATGTCAATGAATCTGCTTCCATCTGATTTGGAAGAGGAAATCCTCTGTAGAGTTCCATTCAGATGTCTTGCCAAGTTCAGATCTGTATGCAAGCTTTGGAATAGTATGATTTTGGAGGAGAGACTCATCCTTAAGAACTTGTCACGTACGCACATGAGCTATAGCGGTGAGCATGAGTTTATAATCACCCATAATGCGATTCTTTCTTCTTCCGTGAGCATTGAGGAGCAGCAAAACGTGGTAGATTCTCCTCCGTCTTTGGTGACCAAAAACCTTAGCCTTAGAAGAGTTCGTCCAGCACGGCGTGTTAAGGTGTACAAGATAGTGCAATGTCGACGGTCTCTTGTTGTGTGTCATGGACAACCAGCTTTTGGTTCGGAACCCTTTACTGAAAGAAACGAGTTGGGTCAAATGCGGCAGCCACTTTCACGCATACGATGATGCGTACAGCCTTGGATACCTCAGCCGTTGTGATTACAGGATCTTACGGTTTCGATGTGCTAGTAATTCAAGAAACAGACCTCCAAGAGTTGAGGTCTGCCAACTCGCGTCTAAGACATGGAAGGTTATAGATTATCCGATCAGTACTTTTGATTGGGTCCTTAAAATACCCTTGTCGATACTCTCTTTGAGAGGAACTCCTTACTGGATTGGTCTCCGAGAAGAAGACCATACAACAACAGCCTTCGTACAAAGCTTTGATTTTGCCAAAGAAAGGTTTCAACCGATAGCTCAGCTACCGTTCAGGTATGAAGAGTTGAATCCTATTGCAATGGAGATATTTAAAGGAGACAGGCTCTCAGTGTTGGAGCAATGTCACAAAACAAGGAAGATATGCATATGGGTTAAGCATTGGCTCTTACCTTCATGGAGTAGATTGATGGTCGTGGCTAGACCATATTTTCCGCTGTTACATCCACCATCAAGTCGTGTTTCCACAGATTTTTTTCTTGACAAAAACGGTAGGCTCGTTTTGTGTTGAGTTCAATGTCAACTATATTTATAAGATTTACAGAGTCATGGGCGAGAACAACGAGGAGTTACAAGTTTTTGAAACAGACAATGCTGTGGAAAATTGTATTTCTTGTTCATGCACCACTACCAAACCATCCACCTCTATCTAACTACTATGGTTTGTTTGTATTTCCTTTCAGTTATGTTTATGGATTAACTTTGTTCTTGGTTTATATTTTCTTTTAGTTGTGTTTATGTATAACTTTGTATTTGGATGTTAGTTTGTTATCTATATATTATCATTTGCATAATATTTTTAGTTTTCATGTTTTATTCTAAAATTATATATTTGTTGAAATATGGTGAATGGATTTAATATTTTTTTTAAAAAATCTAGGAACGTGAAATGTCACAAATAAATACAAATTATGGTAATTAAAAAAACAAAAATAAAAATTACAAATTAAAAAAATAAAAATTAAAATAGTGATGGTTGAGTGTCTCTAATCGAGTCACTAATTGTGTCTAGTTTGTGATTGTATTTGGTGGCAAAAAGTCACAACGTAGTGACTTAAAATAGTACTAATTTGTAACTAATATATGACATTTTTTGGGTTATGTTTTGTGTCATATTTGTGACTCTATTAACCGTCATCAATTGCAACTTTTTTGTGACTATTCAATTATCGTCACAACTTGTGACGAATTGTTACTTCAAAAACGTCACAACTGTTTATGACTTTTTTGTGACTTATACCCATTTGTGACCATTTTATTGTGACCTTCTTCAATCCGTTTCATTTTCGTCACAATAAAATATTTGTGACCAAAAATTAATATATTATGACCATTGAATTGGTAACAATATTCACTTTTTATTGTAGTGGCTTCTTGTTGCTTACTTTTTCATTTGCTTAGAACAATGAAACTATATCTTTTTCCTTCTACTATTTTAAGTTAAAAAATTTCCTTTACTATTTACTTCGTTTAATTGGTACTAGATTCGTGCGGGTGTGTGGAGTTGATTTTAAAAACTAAGTTTACTAACATATTTATAATTTATTACGTACATGCAGGTTATGTTTGTAAACATATTTAATAGGAATGTTATTAACATTCATAATCCAAACTCGTACCAATTTAATATTTAATTAGTTTTTAATTTGGTTTAGGCAAAAAGAATGATCAAATTTGTTTTTGTTATTAGTAAAGACAATTATATTAAAAAAAATAGTAAACAAAGATGATATGTCTAATTTAGGACAGAAAATCAATCATGTCCCGCAAATGTCTCTTTGCCTCATACTCTCTAATATCTTTTTTAGTTAATCGTCTTTTTATTTTTGAATATCTTCAGTTTTTTTTTCGTTGATGGTTATCGTTTGAAAACCTTCGCTGACATTACAAAAATGGCGGACGAACAAAAAAAAACAAATGGCGGACGAAGACGGAAGGGAACATTGGGTGAAAATGGTTGCATTAGGGATGAACGAGTTGAAAAAATATGAGTTGAATAAAATTAGCTGAATAATATTCAACTCATTCATCCACTAAATAGGAGATGAAAGGGTGCAAATTGGAAAAGATTGAAGAGATTGAACAAGTTGGAAAATTTTATTCAACCAATTTTCACCATTTGCATTATAAAGGTTGAAAATGTTGGAAAAAACTATTCAGCCCATTCAACTCAAAAAATTGAAAAAATAAATTAATCCTACAGCAAAAATCTTCAACTTGTTCAACCACTATTTTGGAGATGAATGAGTTGAATATTATTCAACCCAATTTTGTTCAATCCATTTTTTCAATTTTGTGCATCCATTTGCAGTCAAAAAGTTGAACAAATTTCCTTTATAATTTGTTCATTTCTCCAGTTTTTTTGGTTGAATGGGTTGAATAAATTTTCCAACTTATGCATCTCAAATTGTAAAAAACTGGATAAATAATCATTCAACCTATTAATTTAAGTCATCCATTTGCACCCATTAACTCACGCGTGGGATCCTACAACCCATAAAATGTGCATGAAACCGATATGGGCTTCTTGTCCAAGTCCATTTAACCCTGGAACAAATATTGTAAAAATGATTAAGCGCTAACCAATCAAGTAAATGCTACTACAGTAGAACCTCTATAAATTAATACTCGATAAATTAATAATCTCTATAAATTAATAAATTTCTCCGGTCCCAAGTTGGGACTAGTGTAATTTTGGACACTATTCAATAATATAAATTAATAATTATAGAAAATTATCTAAATATATGTATATATCTACACATTAATTTTTATTAGAGTTCATTTTTAATATTTTTACTATATAAAAATTTTTGAATGCTATTTTCAAAACATGATAATTGTTATTTTTATTATAATTTATTTTATAAAAATATTAGTTATAAAAATTAAATCTTATTTTAAATATTTTTTTACCAAATTAGGAAAGTCTCTCTATAAATTAATAATTATTAATTTATCGATAAATTAAAACCTCTATAAATTAATAAAATTTCATGGTCCCGATTTTATTAATTTATAGAGGTTTTACTGTATTATAATAAAATTGGAAACCTAGAAAAGACGAACAGTTTTACGGTTAAACTGAATCGGACCAAAACCGAACTGATTTTTGAAGCAAACCGAATCACTTAATTACGGTTGGTTCGGTACTTTTCGGGTAAAGTTTGTCTTTGACTTTTTTCCACCCAATAAAATCATACCGTTACTTTATCGCGTCCATCTTCGTACATATAAAATCCCATACATAAAGGCCCGTTAATGTGGCCCAATGTTTTCGAGAGTGAGAGATTTGACAATAATTTTTGAAAACTTTTGTTTGTTGTAAACCGAAAATTAAATTCGGTTAAATATAGCAAAACCGGTAAGTCTCGTATATAATAATACTGAAGAATCTCATATATCAAAATCGGTTTAATATAATAATTAAAATCTGTCTTTTGAACCGAACCGCGATCACCGGTTATCATACCAACCCGTCTTGTATTTTATACGACAAAAAATTTCAATAAACATTTTAAACCAACCCAATTTAAACCAATCCGGTTACTATATCTAACCAAGACATTTAGACAAATGAGATTTTACCATTTTTATGACGATGAGAGTGTTCAATTGATGATACCAAACAAAAGCATATAGAGAAGCTGTGTGTAATCTACACAAAGAGGATTGCAATTAAAAGACTACGAAATTGTAATTTTGCGATTTGTTAAGGAGGAACACGACGAGATTGCAACTACAATGACGAAATTGCAAATAAAGTGATCTCAATCTCTGCGAATTATTAAGGATCGTTATCGACCGTCGATTAAGATATAATCAACGGTATGTAGAGTCGATCCGCGTGACTCACGAATGTCTCCAAATGTTTTGTTAAGTTATAGCGGGAAAAATTTTGCAGTTTTTGTTTTTTACGTGTGTTTTTATTTCCCCCTTTTGCAACTCAACGTCGTTTAATATACAATGAAACGCGGTCGTTTTCGACACGTGCAGTGTTCTTTGTTATGTTTAAGGTCACACTTTATAAAATCAATCATGTGACCATCTTCAATAATCAATATTCAATAGTATAGATATTCTCTATCTTGGTATCAATTAATTGGTTGAGGGCGTGTTACTATGATAACTTTCACGCTTTTGTAGAGGTAGAAACATTCATTATTAAACAAGCGATGATGGTCTTCAACGTTGGCAGGTGTTTTTTTTTAATAAAGAACTAGTGTGTGTATTTACTACACTGTGAAGTAGGATAATAAGCATGTAACAACGTGTTAGGTATCATGGAAACCTGGTGGAAACGTCTCACTTGTGAAGTAGGAGAATAGAATATCATTGCATTTGCATGATGATCATTATAATAAATAAAACTCTAATAATGCATAGCTCGGGGAAATACTGAACCGTATGCAAAAGGAATATAAAAGAAACCAAAAAAAAAAAAATGATCAAAATATGTGTTCTGCGTACGTCAGTCTAGTATCTAGTTGTGGTCTTGTGGAGCATAGCATCTTCATAGTAAACCTAATAAATTGTCCAAAACTTTGAAAGCAAAAAGAAAAAAAAAAAAAATGAGATACGCCAGGGGACAGATGAAAAAAATCATGTGCAATTTGGGAACAGAGCCCGCCATGAGTACAAGTAGGGCAAGCAGGTGCTTGCGGCCGTTAGATATTATAGGAATTAATCGGCCTTATTTTCTTGAAATGTTCTCTTGGCCTGTTGGTAAAAGTAGTGGGTTTTTAGTGATCTGCACCCGGGTTCGTCTCCTAGTACCCACTATTTCCTTGAAATTCAATGAGTTTTTTTTTTTTCATTTTCCTAAGTTTTTAAAAGAACATTGAAACTTGCAGCCCATAAATACTCAGTGCCGACTCTGTTTGGGAGGTGGAGATTGGTCGAGTCCGTGATATGATTTTTGATTGATCTTCTTTGTTGCATTCAAGAGACGAAAAAGTCTCTCTCTTCATATCTTCTCTACAAAATGGTCCTGCCTCATTCAAGTCAGACAACCAACCGACAACTCAATTACTCATCATCATCATCCATATATACACAATTAGAAACAAACAAACAAACAAATACTGAATTTTCCTAACCCAAATTGTTCTATGATTATGAAATGAATTATATATAAAAAGTTCTGAATAGATGTATATATTTTTTTAATATTGGTAAGCAGATCTTTATCATCAAAAGTCAGACTGATTAATAAAAAATGTCTGTTAGCAGCAGCATGTGCTTACTAAACTAATTCTTAATCTAAAATACCATAATTTACATGATTCATAAAATATGTGATCTAAAATTTTTAAACCTCTGCAAATACAAACAAAGTTGTTAAAATAGCACCAACCTTGACCACTATTGTATTTGGATATTTTAATCCAGAATTTATAATTAGTTTTCAATATCAAATATAACTTCGTGATGTGATTTATATATCTATATATATATATATATATATATATTTTTGTCAATGTGATTTATATATCTTAATCACATAATTTTATTGTTATTTTCTTATATTATCCGTCAAAAGTGAACTCTATTTTTTTATTATATTAAAAAGAAAACAAACAAAAATTAGGCCCTTGGATAAGGCCTTTGGGCCGGATGGGATGACGGCTCTTTTTTACCAAAAAGCAGGGAATACGGTTAAGACGGATTTTGTTGTATTGGTAAATTCCTTTCTTCAGGACGGGATTTTTGATAAGAGGTTGAATGTGACGAATATTTGTCTCATTCCAAAAGTGGATAAGCCGACTAGGATGTCTGAATTACGGCCGATTAGTCTGTGTAATGTTGGGTACAAAATAATTTCCAAGGTTCTATGTCAGCGGTTACGCACGATTCTGCCGTCCCTAATATCTGAGACGCAGTCGGCCTTTGTGGCGGGTCGTCTCATTTTGGACAACATCTTGATAGCTCAGGAAATGTTCCATGGTCTTCGCACCAACCCTTCCTGTAAGGGCAAGTTCATGGCCATTAAAACAGACATGAGTAAGGCGTATGATCGGGTTGAATGGACTTTTGTTGATCTCCTTCTCCGGCAGTTAGGATTCTGTGATAAATGGGTGTCTTGGATTATGAGTTGTGTTACCTCGGTCCAGTACAAGGTTTTGAATAATGGTCAAGCTCATGGGTCTATAACCCCCTGTCGGGGATAACGGCAGGGGGATCATCTTTCGCCCTATCTTTTTATTCTGTGTACGGAAGCTTTAATTGCACAGTTCCGCAAAGCGGAGCAGATGAAGCTTATTACGGGTATTAAGGTTTCTACCGCTAGTCCTGCTATTTTTCATCTTTTATTTGCGGATGACAGTTTGTTCTTTTGTCGCACAACAAGGGAGCAGTGTGAGGTTGTGCTTCAGATTCTCAAGAAGTATGAGCGGGCTTCGGACCAGCAAATAAATTTCCAGAAATCCTCAGTCCAATTTGGGAATACTGTGGACTATGGTCTCCGTGAAGAGTTAAAAGGGGTCTTAGGGATTACGAATCTAGGTGGTATGGGTTCTTATTTGGGAATTCCGGAAAGCCTAGGTGGAGCTAAAACGCAAATCTTTTCTTATGTTCAGGATCAGTTACAATCACGGGCTAGTGGTTGGCCAGCTCGTCTCCTTTCCAGAGGAGGAAAGGAGGTAATGATTAAGTCGGTAGCAACAGCAGTTCCAACATTTGTGATGTCGTGCTTTCGGTTACCCAAGACGGTTACGCGGAAAGTAACTAGTGCTATTTCCAATTATTGGTGGAGCTCCTCTGGTCAGTCGCGGGGTTTACATTAGGTGGCTTGGGATAAGCTATGTCTTGATAAAAAAGATGGAGGTTTGGGTTTTCGCGGATTGGATGATTTTAATACCGCCCTGCTGGCTAAGCAGCTATGGCGATTAATTTCTGTCCCGGAGTCGCTTTTTGCACGGGTTTTTAAAGGTCGGTATTATAGATAATCGGATCCCTTGGATATGATTAGATCTTACTCACCATCCTATGGGTGGAGAAGTATTATCTCAGCTCGCTCTCTGGTTAACAAAGGACTTATTAAACGGGTAGGATCTGGTGCTTCCATTTCTGTGTGGAATGATCCGTGGATCCCTGCTCAATCCCCGAGACCAGCTATCGGCACAGGGTTGTTGTCTGACCCTTTGCTCTCTGTTCAAAATTTAATTGACAGGAACTCACATTCCTGGGACATGACTTTACTTTCGACTACTTTTGTACCGGAAGATGTTGCCTTGATTTCTGCCTTACCATTGCGGTTGCCCAACAAATCGGACTCGTTAAGTTGGCATTTTACTAAGTCAGAAAAATATACGGTCAAGTCAGGGTACCACCTTCTTGGTCTAACGCCATGGAAGCGGCTGCCCCGTCGGTGGTTGGGCCGAACTATGTACCTCTTCAGGCCTTCGTGTGGACGATCCGATGCCCGCCTAAACTATGTCATTTTATGTGGCATGTAATCTCGGGCTGTGTGGCGGTTACAGCTAATTTACGGAAACGTGGTATTCATTGTGATTCAGTATGTGGTCTTTGTGGATGTGAAGAGGAGACGATAAACCAAACTCTTTTTGAATGCCCGCCAGCCAGACAGGTCTGGGCCCTGTCGCAGTTCCCGACGGTCCAGGGTGTTTTTCCAACTGCCTCGATTTTCACAAATATGGATTTTCTTTTCTGGCAGTCCAAAGATGTCCCTTTCCAGGATAGATTCCCATGGATTTTGTGGTATATTTGGAAAGCCCGTAATGATAAACTTTTCGCTAATTTGGACTCTAACCCAATAGCAATATTGCGGTTAGCGGAAGATGAGGCTAAAGATTGGTTCCTTGCCCAGACAGAGGCTGTAGGGTCTATAGAGGATCACACTCTTCAGGGTGTAGCTCCTGTTGGGGGCTTCGGAACCCCAAGGTTATCCAGGTTTCCCTTGAGTTTTCGTTGTTTTGTGGATGGATCGTGGAAAGCGACGGATCAGTATGCTGGTAGAAGATGGTTCAGTATCTCGCCCACGGGGGATGAAACTATCATGGGAGCTTCAAATCTTCGTCGTAGTCTCTCCCCGCTTCATGCGGAGGTCGAAGCCCTTCTTTGGGTAATGCGTTGTATGATTGGAGCCGATAACCAATCCGTTGTTTTTCTTACTGATTGCTCTGACCTGGTGAAGATGGTGTCTTCGCCTTCCGAGTGGCCAACTTTCACACCTTATCTGAAGGACATCCAGGCGGACAGAGAGGAGTTTACTTTGTTTTTTTTAATCTATGTCCCTCGTACTCAGAATGGTAAAGCGGATAATTTGACTCAGACGTGTTCGAACAGTTCCGTATCTAGTTACCTTTGTAAACAATGTTTCTTCGTATTGGCTTGTTTGAGCTAATGTTGTAAGTTGTTGCCAAGAAAACAAAAATTAGAAATTTGTCTTTTCTTTAGTATCTTTGTTTTTCTTCTTCCGAGCTTCACAAAAATGGCGACTTGTCATGAACCTAAAGAAGAGAGATTGAGAATGAGAAGCTTCGTTGAGGAAGAAGAAGAAGAAGAAGAAGAGCAGGAATTGAAGAAGCTAGCGAAGTCATTTCTAGGTTTAAGCTTCTCAGTAATGCTAGCTCATCTCCCAAACGACGCAATCTCACTCGTCCCTAAACTAACATCCGAAGTCAAAGAGCTCAAACGGCGGCTCGAGACGGCGGAGGAACAAGTCCGTCAGATGAAATCACGGCGCGTGGAGGACTCGAAAGCCAACGCGCGTGTCGTCGACATCTTCGCTAGCCACAGGAACGCGTGGCAAGAAGAGGAGAAACGGTTGTTGAATCGGATTCACGAAATGGAAGAAAAGAGGGAAGAGTTAACGAATTGGAGAGGGAGGTGAGTGAGAGAGATGAGATGATTGGGTTTATGTCTAGAAGAGGGGTTGAGGAAGATGATGATGAAGGACAAGGAGGATGAGTCTATTGAACGTTACGGTGTGGATCACCTCACTGTATCAACATCATCACCTAATGGTTATGGGATTAGTCCAAGTTCCAATTTTAACCCTTTCCAGTTTTTTTTTTGTTTTTTGAAGCTTCTATGGTTGGAGAGTGAAGGATGTGTTTTGTGATTTTAGGGGATTTTGTAGGATGTACAGTATGAATCTTTGGAATCTGTGTATCGTATGAAGCATTTTGTGCCAAGGTAATTAGAGACTGTTTTGGAATTGAGATTGAGATTTGAGTTTGTGTGATGATCAATAATGTAGTAACCTTTGTCTATGGTTACTTATACAGAAGGGAATCACCATGGAAGATGATAGATAGTGAAGGGAATCACCTTTGTATCTGCGAAATTGACGAATTAGTTAATCTTGAGAAAGTTTGTCGTAGTGACGTTTCGAAACTTCCGTCTTTGTTGAGAAAACAGGCTAAGAGAGGTATCAAGCTCTTTATGATGATGATCTTTGCAGAAGAATGGTTTGGTCTCTAGCCTATTTTTCACATACATGCTTGACTTTTTAGTTAAAGATGAGCTACTGTTTACTGTTCACGGCAGAGTAGTGACCCGTGTGATGCGACATTAGGACCCGAGTTCAGGACGCAAAGACAAACCGAGTTTCTGCTTGAGTGTTTCAGACTTCAGCAGCGGGCAGCGGGCAGCGGGCATCGGAGACAGGACAGAAGCTAGTTTCATTGCAGACGGAAATCACAAGGAGTAATCAAGGTGGTCATCTAAACCAAGCCAAGATGAACACAGGAAGGACGCTGGATTTGATCAAGAACAATTTAAAACAAGTTCAGAGAAACTTGGAGATTTGGCTGGCTAGGATCACTGGTGATCTCGAAGGCATACTTGCTAGAGGTGGGGCTTCGCGCGTTTGGGAATTCTACGTTGCTCGATACCCTTTTGTTCAATAGAATTCATAATTCTCTCATCTTTTTAAGGCTAACTCGCCATTTTTTTTTTGTTTCTTTTGGCTCAAGTGTTATGTTTTGTGTCGCTCTGTAACTGTGGCTAACCTGTAAAAGATCGGCGCAGAACCCTAGAGTTGATCTGATTGATAAGCAAATTGTAGGGTCAAGTGTGAACAAAGTGGGTCATGTTTGTAAATCTCTGAAGTCATAAAAATAATGTTCACATGTTTTGTTGGAATATGTATAGTTTAATCCAGATTGTGAAAACAGAACGATCTGGTTTTACACATGAGGTCGAATTAGATCTTCTGACTTAAGAGACATGTAAATCTCTAAAAAAAACTTAATCACAGCATTTCAATGGCAGATGAACAGATACAATGTATCTACTCTATACCGCAAAGTAAAACGGGATCTAATTTATCATCCATTGGCTCTACTTTTGCTCTGACTTTATGAGCGGGAAGGAGAAGATAAGGGTTCATTGATCATAACCTTGACGGATTCTGGTCGGAAGAGGTCTAGATATCAGTCCTTCAGTGACTCAACCCATCTAATCTTCCTTTAAGTTCTGCGAGGATGTAGCCTTCATCACGATACAGATCAAACAATGCTATTTGCTTCTCCCTAACGTCGCTGAGCTTTTTCATCCTAGTTGAAGCCGTTCCTCTATGTCTGCAGCTGCTGCTTTTGCTTCTGATGATAAGACAAAATCTTGCAGCTGAAAAATATTGCAGATAATGAGAATCAGGCTACCCGGCATTGTCTTGTTCATCCGATTTTAAACTGGCAAGGTAAAATAAGGAGAATGACATTTTCACCTTTTGTGGAGATTTTATGTTTAAAAACCGAAACAGCTGGGAAGAGCGGTTCTTCATCATTGTCTTCCTTAATCAGAAGTAGCTTGGCCACTGATGAGATACTCATTAAAAACCAAACCTGTATAGTAAACAGAGAAATGTTGCTTCTGTTTTTCAGAAGAATTTGATGAACATCAAAAAACGTACTAGGCAGTTGCAGGAGAGGCGTTTACTTGCACGATATGGGTTTAGAGTCCGTAGCTGAATGCACTGGTAAGATTTGAGATTGGTATACATATGGATTGCTGTCACAACTCCGAACGAAGCAAGGGCAAGACTTGTGGATGTTCCTATGCAATTGGCAACCACTATTCCGAGCAAGATAGCCATTGACTTACTCACCATTCCTTGAGCTTCACCCTTACCAAATTACCTACAAAAGAAGCTTAGCAGTTTTAATAACATGTAGATAAGTGATCAAGACTTGAATTCATCTAACAATTCAAAGGTTCTTCCGATCAAAAATGTGGACAACTTAGAAAACCCTACCTCAGGAGGAGCAGCACACAGGAGATAAAAGCAGTGATAGTTACGTTCAGGATCTGAAACTTGGCAAACACGTGACCTCTCCAAAAGGTATGTTCTGATGGCTGCCCCTGATATTCGACCCACGTCATCAAATTGAATCTACACAAAGTTATGCTATCTGAGGAACCTTACCTGGTAACCTGTAAGCCCCTTTTTCTCCAAAATCCATTTGCATGCAACATCTGCTTCATACCTGATCACAGTGTAAGGTAAGTAAGCTGCGATAAACAGAATTAAGGACCAATACAGCAGACAAGAGCGGAAGACATTTCAAGCTTAATGGGTAGAACTGATACATACTCTCCTTTCAGAATTTGCGGGTGCAAGAATGATTAATCGATTTAAGAACTCAATGAAAGTCCTATTTGTTGGATATCCATCTTATTTTACTCTGATGGCCTCAGGAACACCCTGCATAAGACAAAGAAGATATAACACCTCAGGACATCAAACATGTTAATATGAACAAATTCAGCAGAAACACTGACCCCAGAGCGTAATTGATGCAAGACACTGGCATTATCAAACACTGTTGGTTGCAACAACTTGTTTGGCTTAACACATCTGATGTAGTCGGGTTCCGTAAAGTTCAGTGTCTCCATCAGCTGTAGCTGCACCAATTAATTGAACATGTCAGCCCGTACAGATGATGAGTGTGGCATCAACATTTCAACAGTGTTAACAACAGTGATAAATCTCAATAAAAGTAGGTAAAAGAGACAGGTGGACAAGTAAAGCGAAGGAGAAATGGAAGCACTCAATATTAAGAGCTCTAAGTTTTTACCTGGAATTGTTGTTCTTAACAGTCATGCCTCGAGAACTGGATTCGACTGTAGCACAACCAGATTGGAATAAAGAATTAGACCAAAAACCAAAACAAGAGGAACAAGTGGTATCACATAAAGAGCAAGCTCCAATCTAAGGATGTCAAAGTAGCGATCCCCAGTCAATAAAATGAAGAAAGCTTAGCAAAACAATAAAGTACTTTGGTTGTGGAGCAGATAAAAGGGATAGAAAGTCCAGTGTAGGAGGCTCTGTAATTTTAAATACTAAATCATTAATCATCACAACTTACTTCTAAAATTTGGTTTTCAACTGTCCTGCCTTCAGTTCAGCCCTCCAAAGTACGCATGAGAATCTTAGTCGTTTCTGTCTTTACAGACCCACTTTCACCACTGACCAATATACATTTATTCCTCCCCTCGTTTAATCATTTTTCCCTGTTGCAAAAATTTCTCAGACTAATGAATAAACCCACACTTCTGCTACTTTTGTAGAAAACAATAATAAAAAGGACCAAAAAATCACCTATATGCGCGATGCCACCAATTGCAAAAACATGAGGGCTCAGGTCTTTGAAAGAGGCTTCCTTGTAATTTTCCATAAGCTCAGCATCATAGAGATGACGGCAATAAGAATGTTTCCTGTACAAGGAAGGAAATGTGAGTGAGAAGTAGAAAAACAAACAAAATAGCACCAGTTGTTTATCAAGGATCCAGTTATTGGTTTTTGTATCAAACGACAGAAAGCAATACCAAGAGTTACAGTATGCATTTATGATGACAATAATCAGATACTGAATGTGTAGTACATCCATTGCTAGGCTCTCTAAAGTTCTTTAAGTACATCTATCCATGAAAATGAAAGAAAAGAACTATAAACCTCTCTGAGAATACACATCTTTTGAAATGTAATAGCGGTTCAGATCTAACTCAAGTTCAGATGCGTCTTTCTGAATTACATTTGCAAATAGCAGCTCTCCATCTCCTTTCTAAGCTTGAGTTAGATATTGAGTTAGATCTGAATGCATCTTTCTGAACTTGTAAATAACGGCTCTCCATCTCCTTTCTACTAATAATATTTGCAAAACTCTGTTTTTATTTTTTTAAAAATGTCAAATGTCTCTTTGCTTCATACTCATAGTTGAAAACCTTCATATCTCTCTCTGATCTTACAAAAATGGCGGACTAGAGGACATGAAACCGATATGGGCTTCTTGTCCAAGCCCATTTAAACGAAATACTAAAAGTAACATCATGGGGCCTAATAATTCATCTCCTCCTATAACCTTCTTCCGAAACTCGGGATACCCTTAAACAAATATTGTAAAAATGATTAAGCGCTAACCAAACAAGTAAGTGCTACTATTATAATAAACTACTAATATTGGAAAAACTCTTTTTTTTTTTTTTTGTTATTTGTTAATAATATATTTATGTTGTATTATTCATTTACATATTATATAATATAGTATTATATTGTGAGTTTTGACTCATATTAAACTACTAATAGGTAAGCCTGAAAACTACTACCGATACCCGTATTCGACCCGCTTTTTGGTTTTTATCCATCCCGAAAAAGGCACCCGCAGCTTTAGGTTGAGTGAAATGTATAATAATTATATTATTCGTGAATAATGATCGAGTATCAGATATTAAATTAATTTTTGAGCGTCTGTTACCCGTCTCATTATCCGTTTTATCACCTCACTCATAAATACACGTTAATATTTTGTAGAATAATGTTACCAGCGTGAAGAAATATTTATGTAAATTTAAATTTGTTTGTTACAAAATAATAGTAGAAAATGATTAATTCTATATATTTTATTTTGCTTAAGGCCATACTCTGTTTTCGACCCGTAGTTGGTACTACTATTTTGGTTTGGTGCAATATCAAATTTGTTAATTATATATTCAGTAAAGCTAAAAAAACCCATGTATTGACCCGTGATTTGGTATTACAAATTAATGTGATCATGTTTAGAGATCTTAATATACCAAATTTACAAATTGAAGTTATTGGTATAACATGTTATATATTTTTTTATAGGTGAAAATTACAATTAGGTTATGTATATTACCAACATTATACACTTGGTATTATTTATATAATGAATATTGTGTATAAACAATTAATTTTTAGCCAATTAAATAGTTTGTTATTATTTCCTAAGATTTATGAAAAAATAAATAGAGTTTTATTATTTTGTAAACAAATCTAAACTTTTCTTTTGTTTATTAGTATAATTAAAATATAATAGCTTTTTCGTAATATGTCACATCAGAACTGGTTAAATTTTTAACAACATAGCTTAAATAAGTATATATATATATATTAAAAATAGAAACAATGTTGTATCTTAATTTTAATATATATTTGTTAATATTAAATTATTTAGATATGTAAATATTTAATCTTAGTTTTATAAATAAATTTAAGTTTTATAAATTTTCTAAATAGTTTGTTATTGTTTACTAAGATTTCTGAAATAATAAATAGAATCTGTTTAATTATATTATTCTCATAATTTCGAAATTATTTTTTTTATTTTATTAAATAATTCCAATTTTTTTTATTTTATTAAATAATTCCCAAATTATTTTATTAATGATTTTTGTAATCTAATAAATTAATAGTTGCTATTTTTTAGGTAATTATTTTCTGATTTAAACAACTTAATATTAAAATTATGTTATTATATTTTGTATTAAAATTCAGTGGCATTTTGTGTAATATCTTACATGTAGTAAGGTTATTTGTTTATAGGGTTGCTTAAATAATATAATAGAGATGTTATAAATCCGCGCTATGCGCGGGTATTCTTATATGAATTTTTCTTTTAAAAAGTGAAATTGATCAATTATTTAAATAGCTATACATTGACATTAAATGTGCAAAATTATTATAACGTCCCTGTTGTAAATAGACGGCTCCTGTAAAGTATCGAACCCCAACTCAAGTTTGGGTTGTTGCTGTTGTAATGACGATGATCAGACTTTATTGTTCGGTGATAGATGTTTTAGATTACCATCATAAGAAAGTAGATTCCTCTAAATCTTCTTTCTATGCACAATAATTTAAATCTCACACTCGGTCCAACCATATAAAAGCTTCAGGTCGATCGGACATCCTTACAACCTTTAAAAGATGCCTCAATAACCTATCTTAGCACCATTTATGTTTCTTAGCATAAATTGTTTGTTCATAACATGGTATCAGAGCCTTAACAAACGATCCTTCATCGAGAATTGATTTGTTATTAGCTTTCTGATTTGTTTTTTTCTCTCTTCTCTTCATCATGGCTACAACATCTTCTACTACTACATCTACTGCTTCTACTTTGCCGGAGAACTCCTCTTTGGAGGCTCCCTATGCTCTTCATCCATCTGATAATCCGGGTTCTCTTATCACACCTGTTCTACTTCGTGGTGATAATTACTCGGAATGGGCAATTGAGCTTTGGAATTCTCTCCAAGCTAAGCAAAAGATTGGGTTCATTGATGGTTCGATTCCAAAACCTTCCTCTAATCCTGATCTTGCTCGATGGATTTCTACAAATTCTATGATTGTGGGATGGATACGCACTGCTATCGATCCACATGTCCGTTCTACGGTTTCTCATGTTCCCGACGCCTACAAGCTTTGGGAGTCTCTCAAGCGTCGTTTCTCTGTCAAGAATGGTATTCGTAAACATCTTCTTGAGGATGAAGTTACAAATTGCAAACAGAACGGTCAATCTGTTCTTGAGTACTACGGTCGTCTCTCTAAACTCGGGAGGAGTTGCAAACTTTTCAGTCCACTACAACATGCACTTGTGCTGCTGCTGCTGATCTTGAGAAAGAGCTTGAGGATAGGAAGGTTCGCAAATTCCTTTTGGGCTTGATGAGTCTTGTTTTAGTCACATTCGATCTCAGATCATTGACGAAGAACCTCTTCCTGATCTGAATATCGTGTATTCACGTGTTATTCGGGCTGAACAACATCTCAACAATATGCGTTCCACTGATATCAAAAACGAGGCTGTGGGTTTTGCCGTGAAAACTGATTTCTCCTCTGTTTTGCAATCCAGTCCTACCACTGTTGCCGCCGTTGCTGTTCGAAGTCGTGATCCCAATCGTATGTGTTCTCACTGCAAGCGTAAGGGACACGAAGCCTCGAGTGTTTTCTTTTACATGGTTATCCAGAGTGGTTTCTCGAACAGCAGCAACAACGCTCTGCTTCGGACAGAGTAACAGGGGTCGTGGTGGTCGTTCTTCTTCTTCGGGTGGCCGCGGACGTGGACGCATCAATGTTAATACGGTCTCTGCTCCTGCTGCTGCTTCTGTTCCTTCGGTACCTGCTGATCAGATTGCCGCATTAATCAGCCTTCTACAGACTTAACAGAGTCAGCTTTCCACTGAGCGTTTGTCTGGTAAAACAAACCTCACTGATGTTATTTTAGACACTGGTGCATCTCACCATATGACAGGCGATTTGTCATTGTTACGCAATGTTCTTGATATTAAGCCTTCTGCAGTTACGTTTCCTGATGGCACGGCTTCTCGTGCTACCAAGATCGGGACATTGCAGTTGAATTCTGTTTATTTCTTATCCAATGTTATTTATGTACCTCATTTCAACTGCACACTTATTTCAGTGTCTCGCCTCCTCAAGCAGACCGGTTGCATTGCTATTTTTACTGACACTCTTTGTGTATTACATGACCGTTTAACGAGGACCCTGATTGGCGCCGGTGAAGAGCGAGAGGGGGTGTACTACTTCAAAGGTGTTCGAGTGGCAAGAGCTCATCATGCTCGTAAGGGAACTGTTTCTCCTTTGCTTTGTGGCATTGTCGACTTGGCCATCCATCTTACAAAGTGCTTTCTACGTTACCAATTTTGGATAGTTTAGACGTTGATTTTGATAAAAACATCCATGTGATATTTGCTTTCGTGCGAAACAAACACGTTCTATTTTTCCTGAGAGTTTTAATAAAGCTTCCGCTCCTTTTGCTCTTATTCATTGCGATGTTTGGGGTCCTTATCGTACTGTTTCATCATGCGGTGCTGCTTATTTTCTGACTATTGTTGATGACTACTCTAGGGCTGTTTGGGTTTATCTCATGCTGGCCAAATCTGAAGTTAAAGGACTGCTACAAAACTTCTGTGCTATGAGCACTAAACAATTTGACAAACCTGTTAAAGTTGTTCGTTCTGACAATGGAACCAAGTTCCTAGTTTTGTCCTCTTATTTTCGTGAAAATGGCATTGAACATCAGACCTCTTGCGTGGATACGCCACAACAGAACGGTCGTGTCGAACGCAAACACCGACATATCCTTAATGTTGCACGGGCTCTTTTGTTTCAAGCTTCACTACCGACTACGTTTTAGGGCGAGAGTATCTTGACTGCTGCTCATCTCATCAATCGTACTCCTTCACTTGTCTTACAAGGCAAAACACCATATGAAATGCTTTATGGATCCGCACCTTCTTATGACTCTTTGCGTATTTTTGGTTGTTTAAGTTATGCCCATCGGAGGCTGCGTGACAGAGATAAATTCAGTGATAGAAGCTGTAAATGTATCTTTGTTGGATATCCTTACGGTAAGAAAGCTTGGCGTTTGTATGATATTGAGCTACGATAATTTTTGTTAGTCGTGATGTTATAGTTCTTGAAGATCAGTTTCCTAGTCTCTCTACTCCTCCTACTGCAACACCGGTTGTTTCTCCGCCTGATATTATCATTTATGACTGGTCTCTTCCGCTCACTCCCCAGTATCGCCGTTACCCTTACCTACTCTTTGTGTCGAGCCTGTGGTTTCAACTCCACCAGCGGTTGTTCCTCCATCTATGATTGTTATTCCTCCTACGATTGCTACCTCTCCGGCTGCTGTGTTGGATAGTGTTTCATCACCCGTACGTCTACTTCTCCTATAACCCCATCTTCGGTGTCTGATTCACCTAACACTACATCGCCTCCTAGTCCTAACTTCTCTTCATCAGCACCCGCAGTCTCCTCTCCTGGTCTTCCCGAGATACTTGGACGCGGTCATCGCGTCAAACAACCTTCTGTGTTACTCAAGGACTTTGTTGTCAAGTCCTCTCACCTTTGTGCTTCCCTCTCTCTCGCTTCTTCATCTGCTACTCTTGGTCCTCCTACTTCGGTTCGAGGTAATACTCCTTACCCCATTGTTGACTATCTTCCTCAGGCTGACTTTTCCCCTAGTCACAGGGCTTTTATCGCAGCGGTTACAACAGCTGTTGAACCTACTTGTTTTAAGGAGGCTGCTCAGGATGATATTTGGAATGATTCTATGACTGATGAGTATTTTGCACTTGTGTCTCAACATACTTGCGATGAAGCTACCCTTCCTCCTGGCAAAAGGGCGATTGGTAGCAAATGGGTTTATAAAATCAAGTTTCATTCTAATGGTACGATTGCTCGTTATAAGTCTCGTTTGGTTGCTCTTGGGAATAGTCAGCAAGAAGGCTTAGACTATACTGATACTTTTGCACCGGTTGTTAAGCCTACTACTGTCCGGATGCTACTTCAGATTGCTGCCGCTAAGCGATGAGAAATACATCAAATGGATGTTCACAATGCATTTTTGCATGGGGATTTGCATGAAGAGGTTTATATGAAATTTCCTCCTGGGTTTGAGAGTTCTGATCCTTCAAAGGTCTGCCACTTACGTAAATCGATTTATGGGCTCAAACAGGCTCCTCGTTGTTGGTTTGCTAAGTTAAGCACTGCATTGAAGCAGTATGGTTTTAAACAAAGTAAAACCGATTACTCACATTTCTCTTTTATCCAAGGCAACACTGTTTTGCATATTTTGGTTTATGTTGATGATTTCGTCATTGCTAGTAATGATCTTTCTACTATGCAGCGGTTTAAGAATTATCTCAACCAATGCTTTCACATGAAAGACTTGGGTAAGCTCAAGTATTTTCTTGGTATTGAGGTTGCCCGCAATACCGAAGGTATCTTCATTTCTCAACACAAATATGCCTTGGACATTATTGCTGAAACTGGTCTGCTCGGTTCCAAGCCAGTTCCTACTCCTACTGAACTCAATCACAAGCTTCTTCGTGATGAGAGCCCCTTTATCGCTGATCCCAAAGCCTATCGTCGTTTGGTTGGTCGTCTGATTTATTTAACTTTCACTCGACCAGAGCTCTGTTATACGGTTCACATTTTGTCTCAGTGTATGAAGACTCCTCGTCAGTCTCATTGGGAGGCTGCCATGCGCACTGTTCATTATCTCAAGGGTTCTCCGGGACAGGGCATTCTTCTCCATGCCACTGCTGATCTTCGTTTAACTGCCTATTGTGATGCGGATTGGAATGGATGTACCGAATCACGGCATTCTCTTAGTGCTTATATTGTTTTACTTGGGTCATCTCTGATCTCGTGGCGAACCAAGAAGCAGGATGTTGTCTCACAGTCTTCCGCCGAGGCGGAATATCGTTCCATGGCTTTCACTCTAAAGGAGTTGAAATGGTTAAAGCAATTGTTGGTTTCGTTTGGCGTTCTTCATCCTGCCCCTATGCGTATGTTTTGTGACAGTCAGTCAGATTTGTATATTGCTGCAAACCCTGTTTTTCATGAGCGTACTAAGCATGTGGAATCTGATTGTCATTTTGTTCGTGATGCTGTCCAAGACAAGTTGATTACTACGGATCATATTACTACAAAGGAACAACCGGCTGATATACTTACTAAATCTCTACCCGCTCCAACGTTCGATTATCTCCTTTCCAAGTTGGCTATCTAGGATCTTTTCCCGCCAACTTGAGAATGATAGATAAATATTGTTGTAATCTATAATGAATAGGATTAGTTCGTATCCCTAAAGTTTAGGATCTCTCTTGTATAAATACTCTACTACATCAATCAATAATACTCAGATTCTTACCCCAATGTTGATAGAGACTTGTTGATGTTGGTTGCTTCTTTAAGGCCTTTCAGATTAAGCTAAGTCAACAAGATTAAGCTGTGCAAAACGATGCTGAGTTACACCTTCAGATACCCACTAATCGATAACACATGTCAGGTTAAATTTTAATTTGACAAATTGATAAGATACATCATATCAATTCCAGAAATACACAGACTGCAAACTCACTTTGACAAGCTGAGTCCTACAGAGATTCAAATTAAGAGAGAGAAGAGAGCTTACTGAACAAAGTAGGTGGTGGTTTGATTCACAAATTAAGAGAGAGAAGAGAGCTTACTGAACAGAGAAGAGAGCTTACTGAACGGAGATTCAAAACGAACGAAGCTTCAGGTTCACCGGTGGAGAAGGTGGCTGGTGATCGACATGGATTTTTGGCTTACTGTCGTCGGAGTTGATCGAGGAGTTTATCGGTTGTCAACTGATTTTTTTTTCCTCTAAAATTCTTTAAAATTCTACCTCAATAGCTATGATTTTGTGACTCATATTTTTCAACTAAAAAACAAATCAAAGTCTTGTAGAATCATTCAAAATAACATTTTAAAAAAAATTGTGATATTTTGAATAACAGTAGATTTTAAGTAAGTTTTATAAATTATTGATTGAATAACAAGATATTTTAGATTATTTTAAATGATTTTACATAAATTCTAAGTTGAATAACATAGGATTTTAAAAGAGTTTTTAAAATCATCAATTGAATAACAAGTGATTTTAAGAATCCTTAAAAATCTTCTAAAATATAAGTTCAATACCCCCCTCTAAATCTTATGTAAAAACAAATTATATTGCAGTATTAATGGTTTAAACTTTAAATCATAAAATTAAAAATTATTATATAATTATAACATATTTAACCAACAAAATAAAATTTATAATATAAATTTTTTATTTATAAATAATTTGCACCATGGTGTACCGCGGGTCCTAATCTAGTTCCTCATAAAATGAGGAACAATAGAACAAAAATGTTCCTCCCCAAAATTGATGAGGAACAAATAGAACAAAAAAAAACAAATATTAAAATTCGTTTTTATTTTAAAATAAATAAAAATTATGTTTATTAATAATATTTCAATCTTATTATACAATAATATTCATATTTTCACATTATATTGGCAGAAAAATATTTTTGATACAAAACTTTATGTTAAATCAATCTGAAGGCTTTATTTGGAAATTGTATGAATAGTAAAATAAATTTAAAAGATGTTTATAACGTAAATAAAAATTAAAGAATATTTTAAATTATTCTTAAAATTTTATTGTAGGTTAATAGTAACTAACAATATTTAATATGATGTATCTAAAATTTTATTCACAAAATTTATTTTTAAATAAAATGTAAAATTTATTTTTAAATAAAATGTAAAATTTATTTTTAAATAAAATGTAAAATTTATTTTATATACATTAAAAGTACTATTAGTATTTTTAGTGATTGATTTATTTAATAGTTAACATTTTTTTTCGGCGAAAAACAAATTTCATTTAAATCAAAGAGTTTTACAAAGACATTCAGAATTATCGTAACACGTTATTACATACATAGATGTATGTGTCATATACTAAGAAAAATACTGTAGAATGGATTTTAACGATGCTTTCCATAGAGTAGCCTTACTCACTAACCGATCAGAAGATCTATTATTGTCCAACTTCATATTTGCTTTATAGTTAACATTTTTAAAAAATATTGTTATTGTTTGGTCACCATTTATTATTTTGTTCATCCTCGACATCTTTTCTTTTCACTAGGTTTTGAACCCACGCTACGCATGGGTTTATTTGATATATCTAAGTGAAAATTATGATTGATGACAGTTATGAAATATTATCTTATAGAAAAATTTAAATTACTATTAAGGCCAAACTTTTATTTCCGATACACCAAAAGTTTTTAAAAATATAAAAATCAGTAGTGCTAAAAAATCAAATATGATCAAAGGAATCATGGATTTAACTGGACTTCCCGGAGAGGTGGATCAGACATTCGAACTGGTGACCTTGCATATACTAAACCATTTTTTTCGATCAGACAAACGAAACACTTTTTGAATCAATTAATCTTGTTTTCTCATATTTAATTGACAGCCACCATCTATGTTTTCATGTTTTTTTTTTCTATTGTTATTTTACTTTTCATATTCTCTCTCGTCATTTTTATTGTCAAATTTTCATGATAATTATCATTATTACTTTTACCATCTTATTCTTCGTTATACTCTTTGTAACATCCGCGAACCAGATTTTGTGATTTTGGGAGTAGCATCGATCGACACCCTAGTGGCATCGATCGACACCACTTATTCTGGGTTCGTCGAAAACCATTGAACCGGGTCTTAAAAGGGAGAAAACGACCTAGGGTCGTGTTTTGTTGTTGTGTCGCCGTTTTCAAAGAAAAACAAAGAGAGAAAACAGTTCCTAAGGTTCTTGAGAGAGTTTGTGAGATTTCAAGGCGTTTTTGGTGAGATCTTGCTGTGGGATTGAAGATCCAAGGCTAGGAACGTGTTGGAAGGGTGCTAGGAGTGTTGAATTCGTTCTTGCTGCTCAGAATCTTCTTGAGAAAAGGTGAGTGCTTGACCATGGTTGATCTAAGCATGAGATTCCTCTTGTTTTGTGTGATTCCTTGTTGTTTGTGTTGTTCTGTTGCTTGGGTTCGTTGTTTGTATGATTTCTAGTGAATCCCGAGATGATTAGACATGATTGGAGTCGATTTTGGGTTGAATTGGGTCGGAGTTCGTCGTGGAGTTTTCGCGCAGATCGTGTCTGCAGAGGAGGCATCGATCGATACCACTTTCGAGGAGCATCGGTCGGCACCATTGTTGAGTAGCATCGATGGGTACCGTTTGAGGAGCATCGGTCGGCACTTGTTCTTGAAGCATCGATCGACACCGTTTGGCATCGGTCGACACTAGTCTTATCCGAGACTTGTTTTTCCTGGTTTGATGTATTATTGTGTGTTGTTTGTTTTGCTTGAACTTGAGGGTCTCATCTGCTTGTGTGTATAACCCAGTAGATGGGAGGATGGCCTCACTAAGTATTTGTGATAATACTTACGCATCTCAATTGTTGTTTGTGGTGTGCAGGTAAAGGAAAAGTGTGAGTCGTGGAATCAAAGGCGATGAAGAGGAGGATGTTCTAGAGGCTTGGTTGATTGTGGTCTAGCTATTGTTAGGCTGCTAGATTAAGTCAATGGAACATTGTAGGTTGTTAGCTTTTGGTTATTTTTCCTATTTGGATTATGTTGCTATTGAATATTGATTTATTGTTGTTGGAATTCTTTGGTTTATTGGAATTGGTTTTATTTGGTTATTCCGCGGTTATTGATTGTTGTTAGGATGTTAGTGGGTATGGGACCACTAGTAAATTAAAGTATAGAAAAAAAAAGGGAAGGGTTGTTTCATTTTGGTATCAGAGCCCTTACGGTTCTAGGTCTAGGGTTCATTGTGCTTTTGCTGTTAATGTTTAGGATTCCATGCTGTAATTGATTGTGTGAATGGCAATTGTGTGTGGCATGAAGTCCTAGAACATCCTCTTCGAGCCTGTTTTGTGATTCCACGGTAAGTTGTGTTTCCGTGTATTAGAGTTATTGTTTGCTTAGCCTTCTGTTCTTGGATGATACAGATGGTTAGAGGTGAGGTTGCTGCTGGTCGCGGCGTGGTCGTGGTCGTGGTCGGGGTCGTGGTCGTGGTCGTGGTCGTGGTCGGGACGAGGTCAGGTTCCTGTGGCCAGTGAGAGTGTGACCCAGAGTATGGCCAGTGAGGAGGTAGCGGAGTCACAGGCTGATCCTATTGTGTCTGGAGACCAGGCTGGTTTGGGTGACGGTGTTGGTCACGGTGTTGCCCCGGGTGTGGGGGTTGCAGCAGGAGGTGCTCCGGGCAGGGAGGATGTCTTGATAGACTTGCTAGCTCAGGTAGCTCAGGCTTTGCAGCGACTTCCAGCAGCTGTGCCGCCAGTGGTTGGTGGGCAGGGTCCAGTGGTGCCGCCAGTGGTTGGTGGGCAGGATCCAGTAGTGCCGCCGGTGGTTGGTGGGCAGGATCCAGTAGTGCCGCCAGTGGGTGGTGGACAGGTTCCAGTGGTGGAGCCTGCAGCGGGTTTGCAGGCAGGTGTGCAGCCGGGGACCGAGGTAGTGGATGCACAGTATGTGCGGATGATGGAGCAGCTGCAGCATGTGGGTGCAGGGTATTTCTCAGGGAGTACCGATCCGAGTGTAGCGGATGAGTGGAGAGAGCGGATGGAGAATATTTTCCTTTCGCTTAGGTGTCCCGACCGGTACAGGGTGGATCTGGCAGTGTTTTACTTGTCAGGAGATGCACGTGTGTGGTGGAGGTCGGTGACAGCACGGAGAGTGCAGCAGGGTATGTCTTGGGGAGATTTTGTGAGGGAGTTTAACTCCAAGTATTTTCCTCAGGAGGCTCTTGATCGTATGGAGGCACGGTTCTTGGGGTTGACTCAGGGAGACCGTACAGTGAGGAGCTGGATGCAGAGTTCAGTCGGCTTGTGGGTATGCAGGCAGGGCATGGGAGCCAGAGTCGGCTCAGGTGCGGAGGTTTTTGTTGGCTCTGCGGGATGATTTGAGGACTCGGTGCAGAATGAGGAGCTATGCTACGAGAGCAGAGTTGGTTGAGGTTGCAGCTGGGATAGAGGATGACTTGAGGTCACAGGTGGTTGTGGTCAGTTCTTCAGTGCAGCCACAGCAGTCTCAGCCGTCTTCTGTTCCTAGCAAGGGCGGCAAGCCTGCGCAAGGGCAGAAGCGGAAGTGTCATGCAGAGGTCGAGGCATGGGGGTGCGAGATGCTTTGGGTGTGGTAGCAGGGACCACAAGTTGACTAGCTGTCCACAGAGGTGAGCAGCGGGTAGTGACAGAGCAGCGGGCGGTGACGGAGCCGCGGGCAGATACTCGAGTGTGTTACTACTGCAGAGAGACGGGGCATATCAAGCCTCGTTGTCCCAAGTTGCAGCAGAGGGCAGTAGCAGTTTTGCAGGCTGGAGCTCAGCCAGGGACGCAGCAGGTTGTGCAGCACGGTGTGCAGCCGGTGGGTTGGATCGAGCCGTCGTCTCAGGTGTATTCGACCCAGAGCCCGGTGGCACTAGTGCGGGAGCGATCACAGGTATAACTTCTGAGATTCGAACTTGGTTAATTCAATAGTTCAGATTGTATTTGTTTTTGCTTATGGTCAAGTGTTAGGTTCTCAACACATAAGGTTTGTGTAGGGACCTTGTTGGTGGGCGGGTTTAAGTCCCATGTTATGTTTGATTCTGGAGCTTCTCATAGCTTCATTACTCCAGAGTGTGCCGAGAGTGCGGGGATCAGAGGGGATCCTGGAGAGCGTTCGGGAGTTGTCAGAGTTGCAGGAGGCAAGTTCCTGAGGGTTATTGGACGAGCTGGAGGAGTTGATATTCAGATCGCAGGGGAGTCGTGGCCAGCGGATTTGCTTATCAGTCCAGTGGAGTTGTATGATGTCATTCTTGGTATGGATTGGTTGCATCGGTATAGGGTGCATTTGGACTGCTACCGGGTAGAGTGGAGTTTGAGCGTCCAGGAGGGAAGTTGGTTTTCAGGGTATTAGACCGACTTCGGGAGTCTCGTGATCTCAGCCGTTCAGGCGGGGAAGATGATCGAGAAGGGCCGTGAGGCTTATCTGGTTACTATATCTATGCCAGAGTCAGTGGGGAAGTCTACGGTTAGCGGTATTCCGGTTGTGGAGGACTTTGAGGATGTGTTCCAGTCATTGCAGGGATTACCACCATCTCGGTCGGATCCTTTTACTATTGAGCTGGAACCGGGACGATGCCGTTATCCAAGGCTCCTTACAGGATGGCTCCAGCAGAGATGGCAGAGCTGAAGAAGCAGCTGGAGGATTTGTTGGGCAAGGGTTTTATCCGTCCTAGTTGTTCACCGTGGGGAGCTCCGGTGTTGTTTGTTAAGAAGAAGGATGGGAGTTTTCGGTTGTGTATTGACTATCGGGGTTTGAACCGAGTTACTGTGAAGAACAAGTACCCTCTCCCGAGGATTGATGAGTTGTTGGATCAGTTGAGGGGTGCTACTTGGTTCTCGAAGATCGACTTGGCATCAGGATATCATCAGATTCCTATACATGAGGCAGATGTGAGGAAGACAGCCTTCAGGACGAGATATGGGCACTACGAGTTTGTGGTGATGCCGTTTGGGTTGACAAATGCGCCAGCTGCGTTTATGAGATTGATGAACAGCGTGTTCCAGAGTTTCGGATGTGTCAGTCATCATTTTCATCGACGACATCCTGGTATATTCTAAGAGTCCTGAGGAGCATGCAGTACATCTGAGAGCAGTGTTGGAGAAGCTGAGGGAGCAGAAGTTGTTTGATAAGCTGAGCAAGTGCAGTTTCTGGCAGCGTGAGATGGGGTTCTTAGGACACATTGTTTCTGCAGAGGGAGTTTCAGTGGATCCAGAGAAGATTCAGTCCATCAGGGAGTGGCCGAGGCCGCAGAGTGCCACGAGATTCGGAGTTTCCTGGGGTTAGCAGGTTACTACAGGAGGTTTGTTCGGGGTTTTGCGAGTATGGCACAGCCGATGACTAAGCTTACAGGAAGGATGTCCCATTTGTGTGGTCACCAGAGTGTGAGGCCAGTTTTGCAAGTCTCAAGCAGATGTTGACTACCACGCCGGTGTTAGCACTGTCTGAGCAGGACGAGCCTTATGTTGTGTATACAGATGCTTCTAGAGTGGGGTTGGGTTGTGTACTTATGCAGCAGGGGAAAGTTATAGCTTATGCTTCGCGGCAGTTGCGGAAACATGAAGCTAATTATCCTACTCATGATTTGGAGATGGCAGCAGTGATCTTTGCTCTTAAGATTTGGAGATCCTATCTGTATGGTGGGAAGGTGCAGGTGTTTACAGATCACAAGAGTCTGAAGTACATTTTTACTCAGCCTGAGTTGAACTTGAGGCAGAGGCGTTGGATGGAGTTATCTGAAGGACATCCAGGCGGACAGAGAGGAGTTTACTTTGTTTTTTTTAATCTATGTCCCTCGTACTCAGAATGGTAAAGCGGATAATTTGACTCAGACGTGTTCGAACAGTTCCGTATCTAGTTACCTTTGTAAACAATGTTTCTTCGTATTGGCTTGTTTGAGTTAATGTTGTAAGTTGTTGCCAAGAAAACAAAAATTAGAAATTTGTCTTTTCTTTAGTATCTTTGTTTTTCTTCTTCCGAGCTTCACAAAAATGGCGACTTGTCATGAACCTAAAGAAGAGAGATTGAGAATGAGAAGCTTCGTTGAGGAAGAAGAAGAAGAAGAAGAAGAGCAGGAATTGAAGAAGCTAGCGAAGTCATTTCTAGGTTTAAGCTTCTCAGTAATGCTAGCTCATCTCCCAAACGACGCAATCTCACTAGTCCCTAAACTAACATCCGAAGTCAAAGAGCTGAAACGGCGGCTCGCGACGGCGGAGGAACAAGTCCGTCAGATGAAATCACGGCGCGTGGAGGACTCGAAAGCCAACGCGCGTGTCGTCGACATCTTCGCTAGCCACAGGAACGCGTGGCAAGAAGAGGAGAAACGGTTGTTGAATCGGATTCACGAAATGGAAGAAGAGAGGGAAGAGTTTATGAATAGGGTTAACGAATTGGAGAGGGAAGTGAGTGAGAGAGATGAGATGATTGGGTTTATGTCTAGAAGAGGGGTTGAGGAAGATGATGATGAAGGACAAGGAGGATGAGTCTATTGAACGTTACGGTGTGGATCACCTCACTGTATCAACATCATCACCTAATGGTTATGGGATTAGTCCAAGTTCCAATTTTAACCCTTTCCAGGTTTTTTTTTTGTTTTTTTGAAGCTTCTATGGTTGGAGAGTGAAGGATGTGTTTTGTGATTTTAGGGGATTTTGTAGGATGTACAGTATGAATCTTTGGAATCTGTGTATCGTATGAAGCATTTTGTGCCAAGGTAATTAGAGACTGTTTTGGAATTGAGATTGAGATTTGAGTTTGTGTGATGATCAATAATGTAGTAACCTTTGTCTATGGTTACTTATACAGAAGGGAATCACCATGGAAGATGATAGATAGTGAAGGGAATCACCTTTGTATCTGCGAAATTGACGAATTAGTTAATCTTGAGAAAGTTTGTCGTAGTGACGTTTCGAAACTTCCGTCTTTGTTGAGAAAACAGGCTAAGAGAGGTATCAAGCTCTTTATGATGATGATCTTTGCAGAAGAATGGTTTGGTCTCTAGCCTATTTTTCACATACATGCTTGACTTTTTAGTTAAAGATGAGCTACTGTTTACTGTTCACGGCAGAGTAGTGACCCGTGTGATGCGACATTAGGACCCGAGTTCAGGACGCAAAGACAAACCGAGTTTCTGCTTGAGTGTTTCAGACTTCAGCAGCGGGCAGCGGGCAGCGGGCATCGGAGACAGGACAGAAGCTAGTTTCATTGCAGACGGAAATCACAAGGAGTAATCATGGTGGTCATCTAAACCAAGCCAAGATGAACACAGGAAGGACGCTTGATTTGATCAAGAACAATTTAAAAGAAGTTCAGAGAAACTTGGAGATTTGGCTGGCTAGGATCATTGGTGATCTCGAAGGCATACTTGCTAGAGATGGGGCTTCGCGCGTTAGGGAATTCTACGTTGCTCGATACCCTTTTGTTCAGTAGGATTCACAATTCTCTTATCTTTTAAGGCTAACTCGCCATTTTTCTTTTTCTTTTGGCTTAGTGTTATGTTTTTGTCGCTCTGTAACTGTGGTTAACCTGTAAAAGATCAGCGTAGAAGCCTAGAGTTGATCTGATTGATAAGCAAATTGTAGGGTCAAGTGTGAACAAAGTGGGTCATGTTTGTAAATCTCTGAAGTCATAAAAATAATGTTCACATGTTTTGTTGGAATATGTATAGTTTAATCCAGATTGTGAAAACAGAACGATCTGGTTTTACACATGAGGTCGAATTAGATCTTCTGACTTAAGAGACATGTAAATCTCTAAAAAAAACTTAATCACAGCATTTCAATGGCAGATGAACAGATACAATGTATCTACTCTATACCGCAAAGTAAAACGGGATCTAATTTATCATCCATTGGCTCTACTTTTGCTCTGACTTTATGAGCGGGAAGGAGAAGATAAGGGTTCATTGATCATAACCTTGACGGATTCTGGTCGGAAGAGGTCTAGATATCAGTCCTTCAGTGACTCAACCCATCTAATCTTCCTTTAAGTTCTGCGAGGATGTAGCCTTCATCACGATACAGATCAAACAATGCTATTTGCTTCTCCCTAACGTCGCTGAGCTTTTTCATCCTAGTTGAAGCCGTTCCTCTATGTCTGCAGCTGCTGCTTTTGCTTCTGATGATAAGACAAAATCTTGCAGCTGAAAAATATTGCAGATAATGAGAATCAGGCTACCCGGCATTGTCTTGTTCATCCGATTTTAAACTGGCAAGGTAAAATAAGGAGAATGACATTTTCACCTTTTGTGGAGATTTTATGTTTAAAAACCGAAACAGCTGGGAAGAGCGGTTCTTCATCATTGTCTTCCTTAATCAGAAGTAGCTTGGCCACTGATGAGATACTCATTAAAAACCAAACCTGTATAGTAAACAGAGAAATGTTGCTTCTGTTTTTCAGAAGAATTTGATGAACATCAAAAAACGTACTAGGCAGTTGCAGGAGAGGCGTTTACTTGCACGATATGGGTTTAGAGTCCGTAGCTGAATGCACTGGTAAGATTTGAGATTGGTATACATATGGATTGCTGTCACAACTCCGAACGAAGCAAGGGCAAGACTTGTGGATGTTCCTATGCAATTGGCAACCACTATTCCGAGCAAGATAGCCATTGACTTACTCACCATTCCTTGAGCTTCACCCTTACCAAATTACCTACAAAAGAAGCTTAGCAGTTTTAATAACATGTAGATAAGTGATCAAGACTTGAATTCATCTAACAATTCAAAGGTTCTTCCGATCAAAAATGTGGACAACTTAGAAAACCCTACCTCAGGAGGAGCAGCACACAGGAGATAAAAGCAGTGATAGTTACGTTCAGGATCTGAAACTTGGCAAACACGTGACCTCTCCAAAAGGTATGTTCTGATGGCTGCCCCTGATATTCGACCCACGTCATCAAATTGAATCTACACAAAGTTATGCTATCTGAGGAACCTTACCTGGTAACCTGTAAGCCCCTTTTTCTCCAAAATCCATTTGCATGCAACATCTGCTTCATACCTGATCACAGTGTAAGGTAAGTAAGCTGCGATAAACAGAATTAAGGACCAATACAGCAGACAAGAGCGGAAGACATTTCAAGCTTAATGGGTAGAACTGATACATACTCTCCTTTCAGAATTTGCGGGTGCAAGAATGATTAATCGATTTAAGAACTCAATGAAAGTCCTATTTGTTGGATATCCATCTTATTTTACTCTGATGGCCTCAGGAACACCCTGCATAAGACAAAGAAGATATAACACCTCAGGACATCAAACATGTTAATATGAACAAATTCAGCAGAAACACTGACCCCAGAGCGTAATTGATGCAAGACACTGGCATTATCAAACACTGTTGGTTGCAACAACTTGTTTGGCTTAACACATCTGATGTAGTCGGGTTCCGTAAAGTTCAGTGTCTCCATCAGCTGTAGCTGCACCAATTAATTGAACATGTCAGCCCGTACAGATGATGAGTGTGGCATCAACATTTCAACAGTGTTAACAACAGTGATAAATCTCAATAAAAGTAGGTAAAAGAGACAGGTGGACAAGTAAAGCGAAGGAGAAATGGAAGCACTCAATATTAAGAGCTCTAAGTTTTTACCTGGAATTGTTGTTCTTAACAGTCATGCCTCGAGAACTGGATTCGACTGTAGCACAACCAGATTGGAATAAAGAATTAGACCAAAAACCAAAACAAGAGGAACAAGTGGTATCACATAAAGAGCAAGCTCCAATCTAAGGATGTCAAAGTAGCGATCCCCAGTCAATAAAATGAAGAAAGCTTAGCAAAACAATAAAGTACTTTGGTTGTGGAGCAGATAAAAGGGATAGAAAGTCCAGTGTAGGAGGCTCTGTAATTTTAAATACTAAATCATTAATCATCACAACTTACTTCTAAAATTTGGTTTTCAACTGTCCTGCCTTCAGTTCAGCCCTCCAAAGTACGCATGAGAATCTTAGTCGTTTCTGTCTTTACAGACCCACTTTCACCACTGACCAATATACATTTATTCCTCCCCTCGTTTAATCATTTTTCCCTGTTGCAAAAATTTCTCAGACTAATGAATAAACCCACACTTCTGCTACTTTTGTAGAAAACAATAATAAAAAGGACCAAAAAATCACCTATATGCGCGATGCCACCAATTGCAAAAACATGAGGGCTCAGGTCTTTGAAAGAGGCTTCCTTGTAATTTTCCATAAGCTCAGCATCATAGAGATGACGGCAATAAGAATGTTTCCTGTACAAGGAAGGAAATGTGAGTGAGAAGTAGAAAAACAAACAAAATAGCACCAGTTGTTTATCAAGGATCCAGTTATTGGTTTTTGTATCAAACGACAGAAAGCAATACCAAGAGTTACAGTATGCATTTATGATGACAATAATCAGATACTGAATGTGTAGTACATCCATTGCTAGGCTCTCTAAAGTTCTTTAAGTACATCTATCCATGAAAATGAAAGAAAAGAACTATAAACCTCTCTGAGAATACACATCTTTTGAAATGTAATAGCGGTTCAGATCTAACTCAAGTTCAGATGCGTCTTTCTGAATTACATTTGCAAATAGCAGCTCTCCATCTCCTTTCTAAGCTTGAGTTAGATATTGAGTTAGATCTGAATGCATCTTTCTGAACTTGTAAATAACGGCTCTCCATCTCCTTTCTACTAATAATATTTGCAAAACTCTGTTTTTATTTTTTAAAAATGTCAAATGTCTCTTTGCTTCATACTCATAGTTGAAAACCTTCATATCTCTCTCTGATCTTACAAAAATGGCGGACTAGAGGACATGAAACCGATATGGGCTTCTTGTCCAAGCCCATTTAAACGAAATACTAAAAGTAACATCATGGGGCCTAATAATTCATCTCCTCCTATAACCTTCTTCCGAAACTCGGGATACCCTTAAACAAATATTGTAAAAATGATTAAGCGCTAACCAAACAAGTAAGTGCTACTATTATAATAAACTACTAATATTGGAAAAACTCTTTTTTTTTTTTTTTTGTTATTTGTTAATAATATATTTATGTTGTATTATTCATTTACATATTATATAATATAGTATTATATTGTGAGTTTTGACTCATATTAAACTACTAATAGGTAAGCCTGAAAACTACTACCGATACCCGTATTCGACCCGCTTTTTGGTTTTTATCCATCCCGAAAAAGGCACCCGCAGCTTTAGGTTGAGTGAAATGTATAATAATTATATTATTCGTGAATAATGATCGAGTATCAGATATTAAATTAATTTTTGAGCGTCTGTTACCCGTCTCATTATCCGTTTTATCACCTCACTCATAAATACACGTTAATATTTTGTAGAATAATGTTACCAGCGTGAAGAAATATTTATGTAAATTTAAATTTGTTTGTTACAAAATAATAGTAGAAAATGATTAATTCTATATATTTTATTTTGCTTAAGGCCATACTCTGTTTTCGACCCGTAGTTGGTACTACTATTTTGGTTTGGTGCAATATCAAATTTGTTAATTATATATTCAGTAAAGCTAAAAAAACCCATGTATTGACCCGTGATTTGGTATTACAAATTAATGTGATCATGTTTAGAGATCTTAATATACCAAATTTACAAATTGAAGTTATTGGTATAACATGTTATATATTTTTATAGGTGAAAATTACAATTAGGTTATGTATATTACCAACATTATACACTTGGTATTATTTATATAATGAATATTGTGTATAAACAATTAATTTTTAGCCAATTAAATAGTTTGTTATTATTTCCTAAGATTTATGAAAAAATAAATAGAGTTTTATTATTTTGTAAACAAATCTAAACTTTTCTTTTGTTTATTAGTATAATTAAAATATAATAGCTTTTTCGTAATATGTCACATCAGAACTGGTTAAATTTTTAACAACATAGCTTAAATAAGTATATATATATATATTAAAAATAGAAACAATGTTGTATCTTAATTTTAATATATATTTGTTAATATTAAATTATTTAGATATGTAAATATTTAATCTTAGTTTTATAAATAAATTTAAGTTTTATAAATTTTCTAAATAGTTTGTTATTGTTTACTAAGATTTCTGAAATAATAAATAGAATCTGTTTAATTATATTATTCTCATAATTTCGAAATTATTTTTTTTATTTTATTAAATAATTCCAATTTTTTTTATTTTATTAAATAATTCCCAAATTATTTTATTAATGATTTTTTGTAATCTAATAAATTAATAGTTGCTATTTTTTAGGTAATTATTTTCTGATTTAAACAACTTAATATTAAAATTATGTTATTATATTTTGTATTAAAATTCAGTGGCATTTTGTGTAATATCTTACATGTAGTAAGGTTATTTGTTTATAGGGTTGCTTAAATAATATAATAGAGATGTTATAAATCCGCGCTATGCGCGGGTATTCTTATATGAATTTTTCTTTTAAAAAAGTGAAATTGATCAATTATTTAAATAGCTATACATTGACATTAAATGTGCAAAATTATTATAACGTCCCTGTTGTAAATAGACGGCTCCTGTAAAGTATCGAACCCCAACTCAAGTTTGGGTTGTTGCTGTTGTAATGACGATGATCAGACTTTATTGTTCGGTGATAGATGTTTTAGATTACCATCATAAGAAAGTAGATTCCTCTAAATCTTCTTTCTATGCACAATAATTTAAATCTCACACTCGGTCCAACCATATAAAAGCTTCAGGTCGATCGGACATCCTTACAACCTTTAAAAGATGCCTCAATAACCTATCTTAGCACCATTTATGTTTCTTAGCATAAATTGTTTGTTCATAACATGGTATCAGAGCCTTAACAAACGATCCTTCATCGAGAATTGATTTGTTATTAGCTTTCTGATTTGTTTTTTTTTTCTCTCTTCTCTTCATCATGGCTACAACATCTTCTACTACTACATCTACTGCTTCTACTTTGCCGGAGAACTCCTCTTTGGAGGCTCCCTATGCTCTTCATCCATCTGATAATCCGGGTTCTCTTATCACACCTGTTCTACTTCGTGGTGATAATTACTCGGAATGGGCAATTGAGCTTTGGAATTCTCTCCAAGCTAAGCAAAAGATTGGGTTCATTGATGGTTCGATTCCAAAACCTTCCTCTAATCCTGATCTTGCTCGATGGATTTCTACAAATTCTATGATTGTGGGATGGATACGCACTGCTATCGATCCACATGTCCGTTCTACGGTTTCTCATGTTCCCGACGCCTACAAGCTTTGGGAGTCTCTCAAGCGTCGTTTCTCTGTCAAGAATGGTATTCGTAAACATCTTCTTGAGGATGAAGTTACAAATTGCAAACAGAACGGTCAATCTGTTCTTGAGTACTACGGTCGTCTCTCTAAACTCTGGGAGGAGTTGCAAACTTTTCAGTCCACTACAACATGCACTTGTGCTGCTGCTGCTGATCTTGAGAAAGAGCTTGAGGATAGGAAGGTTCGCAAATTCCTTTTTGGGCTTGATGAGTCTTGTTTTAGTCACATTCGATCTCAGATCATTGACGAAGAACCTCTTCCTGATCTGAATATCGTGTATTCACGTGTTATTCGGGCTGAACAACATCTCAACAATATGCGTTCCACTGATATCAAAAACGAGGCTGTGGGTTTTGCCGTGAAAACTGATTTCTCCTCTGTTTTGCAATCCAGTCCTACCACTGTTGCCGCCGTTGCTGTTCGAAGTCGTGATCCCAATCGTATGTGTTCTCACTGCAAGCGTAAGGGACACGAAGCCTCAGAGTGTTTTCTTTTACATGGTTATCCAGAGTGGTTTCTCGAACAGCAGCAACAACGCTCTGCTTCTGGACAGAGTAACAGGGGTCGTGGTGGTCGTTCTTCTTCTTCGGGTGGCCGCGGACGTGGACGCATCAATGTTAATACGGTCTCTGCTCCTGCTGCTGCTTCTGTTCCTTCGGTACCTGCTGATCAGATTGCCGCATTAATCAGCCTTCTACAGACTTAACAGAGTCAGCTTTCCACTGAGCGTTTGTCTGGTAAAACAAACCTCACTGATGTTATTTTAGACACTGGTGCATCTCACCATATGACAGGCGATTTGTCATTGTTACGCAATGTTCTTGATATTAAGCCTTCTGCAGTTACGTTTCCTGATGGCACGGCTTCTCGTGCTACCAAGATCGGGACATTGCAGTTGAATTCTGTTTATTTCTTATCCAATGTTATTTATGTACCTCATTTCAACTGCACACTTATTTCAGTGTCTCGCCTCCTCAAGCAGACCGGTTGCATTGCTATTTTTACTGACACTCTTTGTGTATTACATGACCGTTTAACGAGGACCCTGATTGGCGCCGGTGAAGAGCGAGAGGGGGTGTACTACTTCAAAGGTGTTCGAGTGGCAAGAGCTCATCATGCTCGTAAGGGAACTGTTTCTCCTTTGCTTTGTGGCATTGTCGACTTGGCCATCCATCTTACAAAGTGCTTTCTACGTTACCAATTTTGGATAGTTTAGACGTTGATTTTGATAAAAACATCCATGTGATATTTGCTTTCGTGCGAAACAAACACGTTCTATTTTTCCTGAGAGTTTTAATAAAGCTTCCGCTCCTTTTGCTCTTATTCATTGCGATGTTTGGGGTCCTTATCGTACTGTTTCATCATGCGGTGCTGCTTATTTTCTGACTATTGTTGATGACTACTCTAGGGCTGTTTGGGTTTATCTCATGCTGGCCAAATCTGAAGTTAAAGGACTGCTACAAAACTTCTGTGCTATGAGCACTAAACAATTTGACAAACCTGTTAAAGTTGTTCGTTCTGACAATGGAACCAAGTTCCTAGTTTTGTCCTCTTATTTTCGTGAAAATGGCATTGAACATCAGACCTCTTGCGTGGATACGCCACAACAGAACGGTCGTGTCGAACGCAAACACCGACATATCCTTAATGTTGCACGGGCTCTTTTGTTTCAAGCTTCACTACCGACTACGTTTTAGGGCGAGAGTATCTTGACTGCTGCTCATCTCATCAATCGTACTCCTTCACTTGTCTTACAAGGCAAAACACCATATGAAATGCTTTATGGATCCGCACCTTCTTATGACTCTTTGCGTATTTTTGGTTGTTTAAGTTATGCCCATCGGAGGCTGCGTGACAGAGATAAATTCAGTGATAGAAGCTGTAAATGTATCTTTGTTGGATATCCTTACGGTAAGAAAGCTTGGCGTTTGTATGATATTGAGCTACGATAATTTTTGTTAGTCGTGATGTTATAGTTCTTGAAGATCAGTTTCCTAGTCTCTCTACTCCTCCTACTGCAACACCGGTTGTTTCTCCGCCTGATATTATCATTTATGACTGGTCTCTTCCGCTCACTCCCCCAGTATCGCCGTTACCCTTACCTACTCTTTGTGTCGAGCCTGTGGTTTCAACTCCACCAGCGGTTGTTCCTCCATCTATGATTGTTATTCCTCCTACGATTGCTACCTCTCCGGCTGCTGTGTTGGATAGTGTTTCATCACCCGTACGTCTACTTCTCCTATAACCCCATCTTCGGTGTCTGATTCACCTAACACTACATCGCCTCCTAGTCCTAACTTCTCTTCATCAGCACCCGCAGTCTCCTCTCCTGGTCTTCCCGAGATACTTGGACGCGGTCATCGCGTCAAACAACCTTCTGTGTTACTCAAGGACTTTGTTGTCAAGTCCTCTCACCTTTGTGCTTCCCTCTCTCTCGCTTCTTCATCTGCTACTCTTGGTCCTCCTACTTCGGTTCGAGGTAATACTCCTTACCCCATTGTTGACTATCTTCCTCAGGCTGACTTTTCCCCTAGTCACAGGGCTTTTATCGCAGCGGTTACAACAGCTGTTGAACCTACTTGTTTTAAGGAGGCTGCTCAGGATGATATTTGGAATGATTCTATGACTGATGAGTATTTTGCACTTGTGTCTCAACATACTTGCGATGAAGCTACCCTTCCTCCTGGCAAAAGGGCGATTGGTAGCAAATGGGTTTATAAAATCAAGTTTCATTCTAATGGTACGATTGCTCGTTATAAGTCTCGTTTGGTTGCTCTTGGGAATAGTCAGCAAGAAGGCTTAGACTATACTGATACTTTTGCACCGGTTGTTAAGCCTACTACTGTCCGGATGCTACTTCAGATTGCTGCCGCTAAGCGATGAGAAATACATCAAATGGATGTTCACAATGCATTTTTGCATGGGGATTTGCATGAAGAGGTTTATATGAAATTTCCTCCTGGGTTTGAGAGTTCTGATCCTTCAAAGGTCTGCCACTTACGTAAATCGATTTATGGGCTCAAACAGGCTCCTCGTTGTTGGTTTGCTAAGTTAAGCACTGCATTGAAGCAGTATGGTTTTAAACAAAGTAAAACCGATTACTCACATTTCTCTTTTATCCAAGGCAACACTGTTTTGCATATTTTGGTTTATGTTGATGATTTCGTCATTGCTAGTAATGATCTTTCTACTATGCAGCGGTTTAAGAATTATCTCAACCAATGCTTTCACATGAAAGACTTGGGTAAGCTCAAGTATTTTCTTGGTATTGAGGTTGCCCGCAATACCGAAGGTATCTTCATTTCTCAACACAAATATGCCTTGGACATTATTGCTGAAACTGGTCTGCTCGGTTCCAAGCCAGTTCCTACTCCTACTGAACTCAATCACAAGCTTCTTCGTGATGAGAGCCCCTTTATCGCTGATCCCAAAGCCTATCGTCGTTTGGTTGGTCGTCTGATTTATTTAACTTTCACTCGACCAGAGCTCTGTTATACGGTTCACATTTTGTCTCAGTGTATGAAGACTCCTCGTCAGTCTCATTGGGAGGCTGCCATGCGCACTGTTCATTATCTCAAGGGTTCTCCGGGACAGGGCATTCTTCTCCATGCCACTGCTGATCTTCGTTTAACTGCCTATTGTGATGCGGATTGGAATGGATGTACCGAATCACGGCATTCTCTTAGTGCTTATATTGTTTTACTTGGGTCATCTCTGATCTCGTGGCGAACCAAGAAGCAGGATGTTGTCTCACAGTCTTCCGCCGAGGCGGAATATCGTTCCATGGCTTTCACTCTAAAGGAGTTGAAATGGTTAAAGCAATTGTTGGTTTCGTTTGGCGTTCTTCATCCTGCCCCTATGCGTATGTTTTGTGACAGTCAGTCAGATTTGTATATTGCTGCAAACCCTGTTTTTCATGAGCGTACTAAGCATGTGGAATCTGATTGTCATTTTGTTCGTGATGCTGTCCAAGACAAGTTGATTACTACGGATCATATTACTACAAAGGAACAACCGGCTGATATACTTACTAAATCTCTACCCGCTCCAACGTTCGATTATCTCCTTTCCAAGTTGGCTATCTAGGATCTTTTCCCGCCAACTTGAGAATGATAGATAAATATTGTTGTAATCTATAATGAATAGGATTAGTTCGTATCCCTAAAGTTTAGGATCTCTCTTGTATAAATACTCTACTACATCAATCAATAATACTCAGATTCTTACCCCAATGTTGATAGAGACTTGTTGATGTTGGTTGCTTCTTTAAGGCCTTTCAGATTAAGCTAAGTCAACAAGATTAAGCTGTGCAAAACGATGCTGAGTTACACCTTCAGATACCCACTAATCGATAACACATGTCAGGTTAAATTTTAATTTGACAAATTGATAAGATACATCATATCAATTCCAGAAATACACAGACTGCAAACTCACTTTGACAAGCTGAGTCCTACAGAGATTCAAATTAAGAGAGAGAAGAGAGCTTACTGAACAAAGTAGGTGGTGGTTTGATTCACAAATTAAGAGAGAGAAGAGAGCTTACTGAACAGAGAAGAGAGCTTACTGAACGGAGATTCAAAACGAACGAAGCTTCAGGTTCACCGGTGGAGAAGGTGGCTGGTGATCGACATGGATTTTTGGCTTACTGTCGTCGGAGTTGATCGAGGAGTTTATCGGTTGTCAACTGATTTTTTTCCTCTAAAATTCTTTAAAATTCTACCTCAATAGCTATGATTTTGTGACTCATATTTTTCAACTAAAAAACAAATCAAAGTCTTGTAGAATCATTCAAAATAACATTTTAAAAAAAATTGTGATATTTTGAATAACAGTAGATTTTAAGTAAGTTTTATAAATTATTGATTGAATAACAAGATATTTTAGATTATTTTAAATGATTTTACATAAATTCTAAGTTGAATAACATAGGATTTTAAAAGATTTTTAAAATCATCAATTGAATAACAAGTGATTTTAAGAATCCTTAAAAATCTTCTAAAATATAAGTTCAATACCCCCTCTAAATCTTATGTAAAAACAAATTATATTGCAGTATTAATGGTTTAAACTTTAAATCATAAAATTAAAAATTATTATATAATTATAACATATTTAACCAACAAAATAAAATTTATAATGTAAATTTTTTATTTATAAATAATTTGCACCATGGTGTACCGCGGGTCCTAATCTAGTTCCTCATAAAATGAGGAACAATAGAACAAAAATGTTCCTCCCCAAAATTGATGAGGAACAAATAGAACAAAAAAAAAACAAATATTAAAATTCGTTTTTATTTTAAAATAAATAAAAAATTATGTTTATTAATAATATTTCAATCTTATTATACAATAATATTCATATTTTCACATTATATTGGCAGAAAAATATTTTTGATACAAAACTTTATGTTAAATCAATCTGAAGGCTTTATTTGGAAATTGTATGAATAGTAAAATAAATTTAAAAGATGTTTATAACGTAAATAAAAATTAAAGAATATTTTAAATTATTCTTAAAATTTTATTGTAGGTTAATAGTAACTAACAATATTTAATATGATGTATCTAAAATTTTATTCACAAAATTTATTTTTAAATAAAATGTAAAATTTATTTTTAAATAAAATGTAAAATTTATTTTTAAATAAAATGTAAAATTTATTTTATATACATTAAAAGTACTATTAGTATTTTTAGTGATTGATTTATTTAATAGTTAACATTTTTTTTTCGGCGAAAAACAAATTTCATTTAAATCAAAGAGTTTTACAAAGACATTCAGAATTATCGTAACACAGTTATTACATACATAGATGTATGTGTCATATACTAAGAAAAATACTGTAGAATGGATTTTAACGATGCTTTCCATAGAGTAGCCTTACTCACTAACCGATCAGAAGATCTATTATTGTCCAACTTCATATTTGCTTTATAGTTAACATTTTTAAAAAAATATTGTTATTGTTTGGTCACCATTTATTATTTTGTTCATCCTCGACATCTTTTCTTTTCACTAGGTTTTGAACCCACGCTACGCATGGGTTTATTTGATATATCTAAGTGAAAATTATGATTGATGACAGTTATGAAATATTATCTTATAGAAAAATTTAAATTACTATTAAGGCCAAACTTTTATTTCCGATACACCAAAAGTTTTTAAAAATATAAAAATCAGTAGTGCTAAAAATCAAATATGATCAAAGGAATCATGGATTTAACTGGACTTCCCGGAGAGGTGGATCAGACATTCGAACTGGTGACCTTGCATATACTAAACCATTTTTTACGATCAGACAAACGAAACACTTTTGAATCAATTAATCTTGTTTTCTCATATTTAATTGACAGCCACCATCTATGTTTTCATGTTTTTTTCTATTGTTATTTTACTTTTCATATTCTCTCTCGTCATTTTTATTGTCAAATTTTCATGATAATTATCATTATTACTTTTACCATCTTATTCTTCGTTATACTCTTTGTAACATCCGCGAACCAGATTTTGTGATTTTGGGAGTAGCATCGATCGACACCCTAGTGGCATCGATCGACACCACTTATTCTGGGTTCGTCGAAAACCATTGAACCGGGTCTTAAAAGGGAGAAAACGACCTAGGGTCGTGTTTTGTTGTTGTGTCGCCGTTTTCAAAGAAAAACAAAGAGAGAAAACAGTTCCTAAGGTTCTTGAGAGAGTTTGTGAGATTTCAAGGCGTTTTTGGTGAGATCTTGCTGTGGGATTGAAGATCCAAGGCTAGGAACGTGTTGGAAGGGTGCTAGGAGTGTTGAATTCGTTCTTGCTGCTCAGAATCTTCTTGAGAAAAGGTGAGTGCTTGACCATGGTTGATCTAAGCATGAGATTCCTCTTGTTTTGTGTGATTCCTTGTTGTTTGTGTTGTTCTGTTGCTTGGGTTCGTTGTTTGTATGATTTCTAGTGAATCCCGAGATGATTAGACATGATTGGAGTCGATTTTGGGTTGAATTGGGTCGGAGTTCGTCGTGGAGTTTTCGCGCAGATCGTGTCTGCAGAGGAGGCATCGATCGATACCACTTTCGAGGAGCATCGGTCGGCACCATTGTTGAGTAGCATCGATGGGTACCGTTTGAGGAGCATCGGTCGGCACTTGTTCTTGAAGCATCGATCGACACCGTTTGGCATCGGTCGACACTAGTCTTATCCGAGACTTGTTTTTCCTGGTTTGATGTATTATTGTGTGTTGTTTGTTTTGCTTGAACTTGAGGGTCTCATCTGCTTGTGTGTATAACCCAGTAGATGGGAGGATGGCCTCACTAAGTATTTGTGATAATACTTACGCATCTCAATTGTTGTTTGTGGTGTGCAGGTAAAGGAAAAGTGTGAGTCGTGGAATCAAAGGCGATGAAGAGGAGGATGTTCTAGAGGCTTGGTTGATTGTGGTCTAGCTATTGTTAGGCTGCTAGATTAAGTCAATGGAACATTGTAGGTTGTTAGCTTTTGGTTATTTTTCCTATTTGGATTATGTTGCTATTGAATATTGATTTATTGTTGTTGGAATTCTTTGGTTTATTGGAATTGGTTTTATTTGGTTATTCCGCGGTTATTGATTGTTGTTAGGATGTTAGTGGGTATGGGACCACTAGTAAATTAAAGTATAGAAAAAAAAAGGGAAGGGTTGTTTCATTTTGGTATCAGAGCCCTTACGGTTCTAGGTCTAGGGTTCATTGTGCTTTTGCTGTTAATGTTTAGGATTCCATGCTGTAATTGATTGTGTGAATGGCAATTGTGTGTGGCATGAAGTCCTAGAACATCCTCTTCGAGCCTGTTTTGTGATTCCACGGTAAGTTGTGTTTCCGTGTATTAGAGTTATTGTTTGCTTAGCCTTCTGTTCTTGGATGATACAGATGGTTAGAGGTGAGGTTGCTGCTGGTCGCGGGCGTGGTCGTGGTCGTGGTCGGGGTCGTGGTCGTGGTCGTGGTCGTGGTCGGGGACGAGGTCAGGTTCCTGTGGCCAGTGAGAGTGTGACCCAGAGTATGGCCAGTGAGGAGGTAGCGGAGTCACAGGCTGATCCTATTGTGTCTGGAGACCAGGCTGGTTTGGGTGACGGTGTTGGTCACGGTGTTGCCCCGGGTGTGGGGGTTGCAGCAGGAGGTGCTCCGGGCAGGGAGGATGTCTTGATAGACTTGCTAGCTCAGGTAGCTCAGGCTTTGCAGCGACTTCCAGCAGCTGTGCCGCCAGTGGTTGGTGGGCAGGGTCCAGTGGTGCCGCCAGTGGTTGGTGGGCAGGATCCAGTAGTGCCGCCGGTGGTTGGTGGGCAGGATCCAGTAGTGCCGCCAGTGGGTGGTGGACAGGTTCCAGTGGTGGAGCCTGCAGCGGGTTTGCAGGCAGGTGTGCAGCCGGGGACCGAGGTAGTGGATGCACAGTATGTGCGGATGATGGAGCAGCTGCGGCATGTGGGTGCAGGGTATTTCTCAGGGAGTACCGATCCGAGTGTAGCGGATGAGTGGAGAGAGCGGATGGAGAATATTTTCCTTTCGCTTAGGTGTCCCGACCGGTACAGGGTGGATCTGGCAGTGTTTTACTTGTCAGGAGATGCACGTGTGTGGTGGAGGTCGGTGACAGCACGGAGAGTGCAGCAGGGTATGTCTTGGGGAGATTTTGTGAGGGAGTTTAACTCCAAGTATTTTCCTCAGGAGGCTCTTGATCGTATGGAGGCACGGTTCTTGGGGTTGACTCAGGGAGACCGTACAGTGAGGGAGCTGGATGCAGAGTTCAGTCGGCTTGTGGGGTATGCAGGCAGGGCATGGGAGCCAGAGTCGGCTCAGGTGCGGAGGTTTTTGTTGGCTCTGCGGGATGATTTGAGGACTCGGTGCAGAGTGAGGAGCTATGCTACGAGAGCAGAGTTGGTTGAGGTTGCAGCTGGGATAGAGGATGACTTGAGGTCACAGGTGGTTGTGGTCAGTTCTTCAGTGCAGCCACAGCAGTCTCAGCCGTCTTCTGTTCCTAGCAAGGGCGGCAAGCCTGCGCAAGGGCAGAAGCGGAAGTTTGATGTCATGCAGAGGTCGAGGCATGGGGGTGCGAGATGCTTTGGGTGTGGTAGCAGGGACCACAAGTTGACTAGCTGTCCACAGAGGGGTGAGCAGCGGGTAGTGACAGAGCAGCGGGCGGTGACGGAGCCGCGGGCAGATACTCGAGTGTGTTACTACTGCAGAGAGACGGGGCATATCAAGCCTCGTTGTCCCAAGTTGCAGCAGAGGGCAGTAGCAGTTTTGCAGGCTGGAGCTCAGCCAGGGACGCAGCAGGTTGTGCAGCACGGTGTGCAGCCGGTGGGTTGGATCGAGCCGTCGTCTCAGGTGTATTCGACCCAGGAGCCCGGTGGCACTAGTGCGGGAGCGATCACAGGTATAACTTCTGAGATTCGAACTTGGTTAATTCAATAGTTCAGATTGTATTTGTTTTTGCTTATGGTCAAGTGTTAGGTTCTCAACACATAAGGTTTGTGTAGGGACCTTGTTGGTGGGCGGGTTTAAGTCCCATGTTATGTTTGATTCTGGAGCTTCTCATAGCTTCATTACTCCAGAGTGTGCCGAGAGTGCGGGGATCAGAGGGGATCCTGGAGAGCGTTCGGGAGTTGTCGAGTTGCGGGAGGCAAGTTCCTGAGGGTTATTGGACGAGCTGGAGGAGTTGATATTCAGATCGCGGGGAGTCGTGGCCAGCGGATTTGCTTATCAGTCCAGTGGAGTTGTATGATGTCATTCTTGGTATGGATTGGTTGCATCGGTATAGGGTGCATTTGGACTGCTACCGGGGTAGAGTGGAGTTTGAGCGTCCAGGAGGGAAGTTGGTTTTTCAGGGTATTAGACCGACTTCGGGGAGTCTCGTGATCTCAGCCGTTCAGGCGGGGAAGATGATCGAGAAGGGCCGTGAGGCTTATCTGGTTACTATATCTATGCCAGAGTCAGTGGGGAAGTCTACGGTTAGCGGTATTCCGGTTGTGGAGGACTTTGAGGATGTGTTCCAGTCATTGCAGGGATTACCACCATCTCGGTCGGATCCTTTTACTATTGAGCTGGAACCGGGGACGATGCCGTTATCCAAGGCTCCTTACAGGATGGCTCCAGCAGAGATGGCAGAGCTGAAGAAGCAGCTGGAGGATTTGTTGGGCAAGGGTTTTATCCGTCCTAGTTGTTCACCGTGGGGAGCTCCGGTGTTGTTTGTTAAGAAGAAGGATGGGAGTTTTCGGTTGTGTATTGACTATCGGGGTTTGAACCGAGTTACTGTGAAGAACAAGTACCCTCTCCCGAGGATTGATGAGTTGTTGGATCAGTTGAGGGGTGCTACTTGGTTCTCGAAGATCGACTTGGCATCAGGATATCATCAGATTCCTATACATGAGGCAGATGTGAGGAAGACAGCCTTCAGGACGAGATATGGGCACTACGAGTTTGTGGTGATGCCGTTTGGGTTGACAAATGCGCCAGCTGCGTTTATGAGATTGATGAACAGCGTGTTCCAGGAGTTTCTGGATGTGTCAGTCATCATTTTCATCGACGACATCCTGGTATATTCTAAGAGTCCTGAGGAGCATGCAGTACATCTGAGAGCAGTGTTGGAGAAGCTGAGGGAGCAGAAGTTGTTTGATAAGCTGAGCAAGTGCAGTTTCTGGCAGCGTGAGATGGGGTTCTTAGGACACATTGTTTCTGCAGAGGGAGTTTCAGTGGATCCAGAGAAGATTCAGTCCATCAGGGAGTGGCCGAGGCCGCAGAGTGCCACTGAGATTCGGAGTTTCCTGGGGTTAGCAGGTTACTACAGGAGGTTTGTTCGGGGTTTTGCGAGTATGGCACAGCCGATGACTAAGCTTACAGGGAAGGATGTCCCATTTGTGTGGTCACCAGAGTGTGAGGCCAGTTTTGCAAGTCTCAAGCAGATGTTGACTACCACGCCGGTGTTAGCACTGCCTGAGCAGGACGAGCCTTATGTTGTGTATACAGATGCTTCTAGAGTGGGGTTGGGTTGTGTACTTATGCAGCAGGGGAAGTTATAGCTTATGCTTCGCGGCAGTTGCGGAAACATGAAGCTAATTATCCTACTCATGATTTGGAGATGGCAGCAGTGATCTTTGCTCTTAAGATTTGGAGATCCTATCTGTATGGTGGGAAGGTGCAGGTGTTTACAGATCACAAGAGTCTGAAGTACATTTTTACTCAGCCTGAGTTGAACTTGAGGCAGAGGCGTTGGATGGAGTTAGTAGCAGATTATGATCTGGATATAGCTTACCACCCTGGTAAAGCTAATTTGGTTGCAGATGCCTTGAGTCGGAAGAGGGTGGCTTCGGCTCAGGAGCAGGATATGGAGACATTGGTAGGTGAGATCAGTGCATTGAGTTTGTGTGCTATCTCACAGGAACCTTTGGGTTTGGAGGCAGCTGATAGAGCAGATTTGTTGAGCAGAGTGAGGTTAGCTCAGGGGAGCGATGAGGGGCTGATGAATGCCTCTAAGGCTGCGGGTGCAGAGTATCAGGTTTCTGCTAATGGTACTATCCTTGTGCATGGTCGGATCTGTGTGCCCAAGGGTGAGGATTTGAGGCAGGAGATACTGAGAGAGGCTCATTCGAGCAAGTTCTCTATTCATCCAGGGCGACCAAGATGTACCGTGACCTTAAGCGGTATTATCACTGGGTCGGGATGAAGAAGGACGTGGCCGACTGGGTAGCTAAGTGTGATACTTGTCAGTTGGTGAAGGCGAGCATCAGGTTCCTGGTGGGTTATTGCGAGTTTGCCTATTCCTGAGTGGAAGTGGGATTTGATCACGATGGACTTCGTGGTAGGTTTGCCTGTGTCGAGGACGTTTGATGCTATTTGGGTCATTGTGGACCGTTTGACTAAGTCTGCACATTTTCTGGCCATCAAGAAAACTGATGGAGCAGCGGTTTTGGCCAAGAAGTATGTGAGGAGATAGTCAGATTGCATGGTGTGCCTGCTAGTATTGTGTCTGATAGAGATTCCAAGTTCACTTCGGTGTTCTGGAAGGCGTTTCAGGCATAGATGGGCACGAAGGTGCATATGAGTACAGCCTATCATCCTCAGACGGACGGTCAGTCAGAGAGGACGATCCAGATTCTGGAGGATTTATTGAGGATGTGTGTGCTGGATTGGGGTGGTCATTGGGCAGATCATCTGAGTTTGGTGGAGTTTGCTTATAACAACAGCTACCAGGCTAGTATTGGGATGGCTCCTTATGAGGCTTTGTATGGGAGGCCGTGTCGTACACCGTTGTGTTGGACTCAGGTGGGGGAGAGGAGCATTTTTGGTGCAGATTTTGTTCAGGAGACCTCGGAGAAGATTCGGGTTTTGAGGCTGAACATGAAGGAGGCTCAGGATCGGCAGAAAAGTTATGCTGATAGGAGGAGAAAAGATCTTGAGTTTCAGGTTGGGGATAGAGTGTACCTCAAGATGGCCATGTTGCGGGGTCCGAACAGGTCATTGACAGAGACTAAGTTGAGTCCGAGGTACATGGGTCCGTTCAGAGTGGTTGAGCGGGTGGGACCAGTGGCATATAGGCTGGAGTTGCCTGAGGTTATGCGTGCGTTCCACAAGGTATTTCATGTGTCGATGCTGAGGAAGTGTCTTCACGAGGATGATCAGTTGTTGGCTAAGATTCTTGAGGATCTTCAGCCTAACATGAATTTGGAGGCGAGACCATTGAGGGTGCTCGAGAGGAGGGTCAAGGAACTTCGGAAGAAGAAGATTCCTTTGATGAGAGTCCTGTGGGACTGTGACGGAGTAGAGGAGCAGACTTGGGAGCCCGAGGCGAGGATGAAGGCAAGGTTTAAGAAGTGGTTTGAGAAGCAGACCGCTTGAGCTTGTCTAGCCGGGTCCGAGTTGTAGTCCGTGGCTGGAGCGGGTACAGAGTATTCCAGCCCATCTCTCTTGATTTTTGGTCGCTTAGGGGTGGTTGGTTGTGCGACTAAGTATCAAGATGAGGTGGTGCTCGGGATGCGGGTTGATGGCTCTAGTTGTTGTATTTTTGTTTCCTGTTGTATTTCCGTTGAGTTGTAACGTTTATGACATTTTGAGATTAATAAGATGAGTATTTTCCTTATGTTTTGACTGTTAATGTCATGGGAAAAGAGGAATAGTTTGGGTTTCTATTTTTGGAAGTTTCCATAAATAGAAAGTTTCCACAAAAGAAAGGTTTCCAGAATTAGAAAGTTTTCTAGTAAGGAAAGTTTTGTGGAAATGTTGAGGTAGATCTAGCCGGGAGATACTCGTTGGCATCAGTATTTGTTTTGCTCAAGGCCGTGTGGGCCCAACTCACGTGATACCGATAGCTCGATGGACTTTGTGGCCAGAGAGTGGGAGTGGTATGTTGCTTCGGATGACGATCCGAGAGCGCGCTTGAGGGTGACGACCCAAGAGCGGGATATATGAGGCTCCCTGGATACCGTAGCTGTGAGCCGAGGCTCGGCAGTGAGCCGGTATGTCTCGAGGGTTGCGACCCGGAGCGGGGAGTGGGTGTGAGTGACTTCCTGGATGCCGTAGCTTAAGGCGGTTGGCCTGATAGCGAGCCGGCATGATTCGTTGGTTGCGACCACGGACGGGGAAGCACTGAGTTGTGAGCAAATAGTGTTATGATGCGAGTATATTTGCTAGAGGGAGACCTCGAGGGTCAGTCGGAGGTGTGCGGGCTGTTGCGACAGTGGCACGGGAAACCTTGACTGGTGGTGTTTGGTCCGGTCTGGGGACGTGCGGGCCGTGTTGACGGTGGCACGGAGGTCCTTGGCAGATGGATGGTATTGCGGGATTCGGGGACGAATCCATATTGGTGGGGGAGAATTGTAACATCCGCGAACCAGATTTTGTGATTTTGGGAGTAGCATCGATCGACACCCTAGTGGCATCGATCGACACCACTTATTCTGGGTTCGTCGGGTTTGTTTCAATCGTCGATTTGGACCGGTTGGTTTAGGGAAAACCATTGAACCGGGTCTTAAAAGGGAGAAAACGACCTAGGGTCGTGTTTTGTTGTTGTGTCGCCGTTTTCAAAGAAAAACAAAGAGAGAAAACAGTTCCTAAGGTTCTTGAGAGAGTTTGTGAGATTTCAAGGCGTTTTTGGTGAGATCTTGCTGTGGGATTGAAGATCCAAGGCTAGGAACGTGTTGGAAGGGTGCTAGGAGTGTTGAATTCGTTCTTGCTGCTCAGAATCTTCTTGAGAAAAGGTGAGTGCTTGACCATGATTGATCTAAGCATGAGATTCCTCTTGTTTTGTGTGATTCCTTGTTGTTTGTGTTGTTCTGTTGCTTGGGTTCGTTGTTTGTATGATTTCTAGTGAATCCCGAGATGATTAGACATGATTGGAGTCGATTTTGGGTTGAATTGGGTCGGAGTTCGTCGTGGAGTTTTCGCGCAGATCGTGTCTGCAGAGGAGGCATCGATCGATACCACTTTCGAGGAGCATCGGTCGGCACCATTGTTGAGTAGCATCGATGGGTACCGTTTGAGGAGCATCGGTCGGCACTTGTTCTTGAAGCATCGATCGACACCGTTTGGCATCGGTCGACACTAGTCTTATCCGAGACTTGTTTTCCTGGTTTGATGTATTATTGTGTGTTGTTTGTTTTGCTTGAACTTGAGGTCTCATCTGCTTGTGTGTATAACCCAGTAGATGGAAGGATGGCCTCACTAAGTATTTGTGATAATACTTACGCATCTCAATTGTTGTTTGTGGTGTGCAGGTAAAGGAAAAGTGTGAGTCGTGGAATCAAAGGCGATGAAGAGGAGGATGTTCTAGAGGCTTGGTTGATTGTGGTCTAGCTATTGTTAGGCTGCTAGATTAAGTCAATGGAACATTGTAGGTTGTTAGCTTTTGGTTATTTTTCCTATTTGGATTATGTTGCTATTGAATATTGGTTTATTGTTGTTGGAATTCTTTGGTTTATTGGAATTGGTTTTATTTGGTTATTCCGCGGTTATTGATTGTTGTTAGGATGTTAGTGGGTATGGGACCACTAGTAAATTAAAGTATAGAAAAAAAAAAAAACGGGAAGGGTTGTTTCACTCTTCTTCTTCCTCTTCCTCATCTGCTGTCTCATATTCTTCTACTTAATAACTTTTTAACCCATCAAACCCCAAGACCAAAATCATTGCCTATTTTCTCATAAAATTCCATGGATCAACATAATCACCACATGCACTCAATTATTGATATTTTCACTTGTATACTTATTCTGTTTTAGATCCACATGTATTGAAACTTCTTAAACAGAAATCTGAATACTATAAAATTGCAAATTACTTGCAGAGAAAGTAATATGAACACATATATAGCTAATAAAAAGTGTGTTCGTCGTCGATCCTTTTTCTTTAAACCTCAAAAATTAACTCAAACAACATCAAATCAAGGGTCTTACGATGTCAATCCTTCAAGCTTGCTGCTCATTCGTAGTAGGAAGCATATTAGTCTTATTTATAGTGGTTCTCAGCCATTGTCTAAAAATTTTATAACCAATGTGGGACATTGTACAAACACTTATTTATAAATTTTTAAATATAAAATTTCACATAATTTCAAAAATGTTAAATATTGAGATATCTAATTCGATTGGTCGTTTTAAAAAATTTAATATAGAAAATCCTGTAAATTTTAAAAATGTTAATCAGTGACATGTCGAATCCCGATAGGTTGTTTAAAATCCTATGTGGACGTCGTAAGGAGCTTATAGCTCCAACTTTTATTAGTATAGATGACTATAATATTTTAAACTCTTAAAATTTTAAAATTTGGACGCCTGGTAAATCAATCTTCCTGCTCATTCATAGTTGAAAGCATATTAGTCTTATTTATATTGGTTCTCAGCCATTGTCTAAAAAATTTCTAGCCGATGTGTAATATTGTACATTCACTTATTTATAAGTATTTTGATATAGAAATTTTACATAATTTCAAAAATGTTAAATATTGAGATGTCTGATCCCGATTGGTTATTAAAAAAAATCTGAATATACTAAATCCTGAATTTTTTTTTAAATGTTAATTAATAACATGACTAATCCCTATTAGTTGTTTTAAATCTCATGTGGACAGCTTTATGAGCTTATAGCTTCTACTTTTATTAGTATAGATTCCTCTAAAATTGTTTATTCCATTCCGCATTGTTCTTTTTATTCATTTTCTTTTTGTTCCTATAATGGTTACCAGTAGAAACCTAAGACTCCATAGATTGGTTGCCCAAACTGGAGGAATGTTGTTTACAAAAGTAGTATCCGACATTAACGATCTAGAAGAACGAGCTAAATAATCAGCCTTCACATTGGACGCCTGTGGGATCTTTGAGATAGCAAAGGGAGGCAAGGATGCGCTAAGGGGGGTGTATTCAATTTGACATTTTAAAGGATTTGCGTAAAATTTATAAATCCTATGTTGTTCAATCATGGATTTTAAAAAGTCTATTAAAATCCAATGTTATTGAACTGATGATTTAAAACTCTCCTTTCAAATCTACTGTTATTGAACTGATGATTTAAATTTTTACTTTAAAATCCACTGTTATTTAAAAAGGTTTATGGATTTGGATTTTAATGATTTTTAGGGATTCTGGAGGATTTGAGAGGATTTTTTTAGTTAAAAATACAGAAATCCAAATCTCATGGTTTTAGGTGAGATTTGAAAGAATTTTATAATAAATCATATAAACTTCTCTGAAATCATCAAAATCATTTAAAATCTCATGAAAACTCAAATCACTAGAAATATTAGTTTGAATACATCCCCCTAAGAACCTGGAACTCTTCAAGGAGCGTAGAGAAGGCCGGCCACTCTTCTCGAGCTTGCACCATCGCAACTAATTCTGCAGAATCCGTTTCGAACCTCCGACAAACAATGCCCCTGGAAAGAATATACTCCATAGCCCATAATAAAGCTTCCAGCTCCGAATGAAGTGGAGACGCACTGCGACGTTGACATCTGGCACCCATAGCTAAAGTCTGATTCTCACAATCGCCACACCACCATCCCAGTCCTGAATTAGGTTCTGAAGATTTCCAAGAACCATCAACTTGACATTGAGTAATCGGCTCAGGGGTAATCATCTCAGGGGTATGCAAAGGTCTCGGCGAACCTGGACTAACCCTTGAGACTATCTGGGCTTCCACTCACAGCAATTGTTCACCTAAAGCCTGATTAATGATATCCAGTGGCTCTGATTGTATCCCTTGAAAGATCTTCTTATTCCTATCATTCCATAAGAACCAAACAAGCCAAGGTATCGAAAGATGAGTGGTTCTGATTGATTTGTTTTATAGTGCACCTTTAAACATTTTTTTTAAGACATGTTATAAACTTTGAAGTTTGTTTTTTAGATTTGTAAGATAAGCACGAAAAGCTCTGTTAGGGCCGGGATGGGTTTTGAAATATAAATACAAAAATATTTTCAGGCAGGCAGGCAGGCCGGACCGAGTTCAAACATTTACGAACTTTGCGGGATTCGTGTTAGGCCGAGCCGGGCCAGCCTGATTAAATATAACTAGAAAAAAAAAAGTCCAAAATTTAGATGGGCCGGGGTGTTATGGGCCCAATGAGCATTTGTTTTGTATAAAAAAGATTATCTGAAAACCCTAATATCTAGAACTAAAAAACTGAAAAGATCGATTGAAGCCAATGGGGAAGGAGACCAGTTGTGTGCATCAATTTCTGCTAGGTTGTTCCTAAACTCTGATTTGCTTTTCCATGGTGAAATTATGTGTTTTCGAATTGCTACAGTTTTCTTATGATTTGTAGCACTTGGTTTATTACTTTTACTAGTATTTATCCCGTCGTACGGGTTAAACACACACTTAAGATATTATTAAGAATTATACCTTTTGATGATTTTGTTCTGCATATTGTTTATTTGTTTTCCAAAGATAATTTCTGTTAGTAAACTAAATGGATTGGTTTTATATAAAAAAAATGTTTTGAAAAAAATGATTTTGATACACCTAATGTAAATACACTAAATTGGTTGTGCAACAAAACTTGTGACATGAAGGAGAGTAAATCGAGTAGCTTTTCATCCATCACACATTCATAACGTGATGTTTCAAACATTAAATATGTGCAGTAGATTGAAATTGAATAGTAAATTAAAAAAACATACTTTAGTTGATAAATTACATCATTAACATAAATACAAAGCAGGCGTCCCTTGTAATACATCTTTTCTGGTGGACTTGCGGTGTTGTCTTCACCCACTATCATTTGTGCTTGTTGAAGTCCAGAGTAGTATATTTCTTTCTCGTGGACTTCAGTAGTGTGGTTTCATCCTTATAAGTATTTGTGGTGTTGTCTTCAAGTGCCTTAATTAAACTGTACTCAAAACCGAGATTAAAAAGTCTTATCTTCCCAAATTTAAACTTAACATCTGAAGTATCCAAAAGAGTGTATAACATAAAGAAAAAGAAAAAAGCGGGAAACACAAGATTTAAATAACACTTGTGAAAGGAAGGAACACAAATAAAGCAATAGAGATTACAAATTTATTTTGGATACCATAGATATACTGTATGAAGATTGAAGAACTATGCTGGTTTCTGTCAATTTTTGTTCTACCGCTGGTCTTGACTACCTACAACCAGTAGACAGCAAGATTGTAGTTTTAGAACAGAGAAGCAAAAAGAAGTAGAAATTGTTCATGTAAATTTTTTTAGTGAAAGAAAATGTAAGAGATACAAATAGCACATATGAGATTTTAATTGGAAGAGAGTACGTAGATGTGTGTTATAACTTATAACATGGTCTCTCAACTGTACCTATTTGGTAGCATAGGAAGAGAATAGTGGTTGTCTAGTTGATGCTGCCGCTGGGAGAGAAAATATGAACTCGAGTACAAGTGAAGTAGCGACCGCAAACGAAAGGAAAGAGATAAAGTAATAAACAATTTATAATCAAAGCTTTTTACAGTGGGAAGAAGATAGATTACACACGAAAATAGTATTTTTTTTTTTTTTTTTTTTTTTTTTTTTGTTAACTAGGAGGAGTTCGGGCCTGGGCCTTAATCTCCCTCACGGCCCGGGACCAGCCTTTGCTAATACCTTATGACATGACGTAAAGCATCTCTCCCACCGGGAATCGAACTAGGGAGCACATGGATCCAACTCCTGCACTTAAACCATTAGCCCACTTGCACCGGTGGTCACGAAAATAGTATTTGTTACTAAGAGTTTATCTGAATCAGAAAAAAATCAGTGATTTTTGTAGTTTCTACAAAAATTACAGAATTGTGTCGAATAAATACGGAAAAAGATTGGCGAGAAAGGTGGAGTTAGTGGAGATCGTGGAGAAGTGGAAAATTTTAAATCCAGTAAAAATAAGTTTTTAACAATAGAAATTATATTATTTGCCGAAAAAAATAAAAGTTATGTTTTTTGACAAATTTGTTTAAATGATCTTGGAGTTATGTTTTTTGTTTGACATTATGTATCTAATTTTTTTTTTTTTTTTTTTCTAATTTTTTTTTTCAGGAAACAAAACTGATGTATCTTAATTTTATTGGATATGTGACTTGTGATTTATAGTATAAAGGATTTCGTGACTGTATTTTTTTTTTGGTTAAATATTTACTTTTTTCTTAAAAAAAAACTTTGATAGGTGGATTTGATTTGAAGGAGACCTGTTGTATGCATCTGATCTGATTCAGAGAGGTTGGTTTTTTCTTTTCTTGTTTGTGTAACTATGGCTTCAACCCTTTAATACAAAAAAAAACAAAACAGAGTAAATTGTTAATGAATCTCGTTTGTTATTTTTAATCTTTGAAATTTCGTTTCTGGGTTCGGAAATTTTTGGACTATGAGAGGATTATATTAATCTATACTATTAAAAGGGAAGCATTTTTTACAAGACAAAAATAAAATGGTAAAATATGATATAAAATGCCCATGAATATATTACAAAGCATACAAAACAAGAAGGGTATTAAAGTAAATTTTATAATAAAAACGTGTGGATCCTGTTGTGACCCGGATTGATTGATCCTCCTATATCCAAACAGAATCGAAACAAATTAAAAAGCAAAGTAAGTATTTTCGTGTAAACAATTTAAGAAAACTATAATTCTGATATTTATGTACATATTTAATTTGGGCAATAAATTCGAAACTGTATATATGTAAAGATATTTCATTTGATTATATATTTGGAGATATATCCGGAAACAGTAACTTCTGATTTTGATGTTACCTAATACACAAAATCATCTAGGGGCTGTTATTGTAGAAATAATTTCTAAATCCATATAGAATTGTAAATTCTAAAAATCAGAACACATGGATTTTGAAATAACATGTTTATCCTTGGATTTGAATCCTTCTGTTTTACACTTTCAAATCCATACAAATCCATTTAAAACATAATGTGGATTTTGAAATCCAAAAACAAATCATTAACTGAATAACATGGGATTTTAACAAGTATTTTTAAATCATAGAACCAATAACACAGAATTTTGATGAGTATTTTAAAATCAATGATTGAATAACAAATGATTTTTGTTTGGATTTCCAAATCCATTAAAATTATAGAACCAATAACCCCCTCTAAATTTGTTTATAGAAATCATTTAAATTAGTTTCTATTAAAATTGAACAATTAAATTCAAAATTGTATATATGTATAAAATTTTAATTTGATTATATTTTGTGAGAAATCTGCGTAAACAATATTTATGATTTTCCTTTTTCAAAAACCTATATTCCAAAACTAAATGAACAAATCTAAAATAACTACCAAAATCTTTTTTTGTTAGTAACCTAAAATATATCGTCTTAGGAAATATATATTAATCTTCATCTCTCTATATAAGACGTGGCGAAGTCTTTAGTTTCGTTCGTTCACAAATTTTGTTTCCAGCATCCATATTTTGAGTTTTAGGTTTTCTGACTTTTATTTTTCATTATCTTATATTATTTCAGATTTGAAACTCTACAAGAACATGTGAAACATAAAAGTCAAGACTGTATGACTTCTAAATAATGTTGTGAAACAATTAAGTAGTTATAATTGATTTTCTCTTACTATTCTTTTGAATAGTTACAGTTTTTTTATGTTAGTACTTATATATACATTAATTATAATATATAGTGTACTTTTGCTGCATGATTATTTGTTTTTTATTTTTTAGTGTGATTCATTACTTCTTTATATTTTCTCAAATCATAATAAATTTTGCAGTGAACTGGAAAAGTGGAGAAACAAATATATCTTTCAGAGGTAACATAGAATTGCATGTCTTGATGATGTCCACAATGTTCAATATGACTTCCCCCTCCCCGATCAAGCTTTTTTCTTTGGCGAGTCATTCAACTAAATCTTCATATATCCAATTATAGTTTTTGTAATTTTTTATACTTCCAAATTTAATTTAGCACATTAATATATCCAACAATTCTATTGTTATTTATTTTCGGCCTTAAAGTGAAAATTATTATTTTAGTGATCATAAAATTTGGATAACAAAATTTACTTTCAGACTTCAATGTTATAGAATTTCAGACCCTCTTATACATATTTTATTTTATTTTTAGTTTTTTTGGTTGGTGTATTTTTAAAATATTGACGTTATTATCATAACTATCTTTCATTTTAAAATAATTAGGAAGACTGCAAGCTTTCAAATATATATCTCTAACATCGTATTTAATCAGTTTATGCCACACTTAAAACTCAGATAAAATTTGGGATTCTAAATATCTCACAAATAAAACTCAAAGCATAAATGTGCGGTCCAAAAGTATATTACAACTAAAATAAAAACTTATTTTTAGTATATTGTTTTTCTTCTGTTTATCTGGCATAACCATGCTGCATGTACCAAATAAGAGATAAAATAATGTTAACTGACACTGCATGTATGTGTGATTCTATTAACTGAATGTTTCAAAGAAATTTTTTTTTCTCATCAAATACATTATTTTGTTTTGAATCAAACTATTCCGTGATTGTGTGCTAAATTTTGGGAACATGATTTTGAGGAAATGAGAAAAGAATAATGGGACTGAGACGGGATGGAATGAGACAAACAGGATGAGAATAATTTTTTTTTTAAAACAAAATCTAGGGTCATGTTAGAATTAAAATAAATTAATACTTCTAATATATTTTAATTTATCTAACATAAAAATGTTCAAAAGAAAAGGAAAAAAACATTAATATGTTCTATAATATTTAAGAAAAAACTAAAACAGAGAAATGTAATCCAATATAAATGGTCCATATATCAAATAATAAGAATAAATAGGTCAACTATTTTCAAATATTTTATCATATGATATGATATATAAATATATTATGAATTATATTTGTGTTTGTCCCAAACAGAAATTCAATAATTTATGTTTTATTTCTGTCCCATTTCTATTTCAAGAATATAAAATTACCTCATATAGAATATGTACCATACTGCAACAGGCAATTACGAACGGGTAGATAAAATGGGTCAGAAAAGAACAAAACATGAATTACGCTCACTCTTAAATATTTTCATTTGTTTCTAACAAGTTTTAAGCAGGTTTTATAACCAGTTAAATAATTATAATTATAAATTGATAGTTATATTTAATTCTCAAAATCTCACTAATTTAAGTAAGGGTTAATTTCTTGACGTTTTAGATTGTGAAATTCATAACATACTTTGAAATATCAAATAACAAGTACATGAACATAAAATTTAAATATCTAAATTTAGTTTCAATTTTTCTATTTGTTTTCAAATATGTAGACGTGAAAGAATGGGTACGGGAAATGCACATGTAATCCAGAAAATAAAAATACTAGCTAAATTATTCCTAATAAAATACATGATGGAAATTATGGATAATGCAAATTCAAGCAGGGTATATGCTGATCAGACATAATATTTACTCATGTGGAGTACGTGGAACATACTTTCTGCTGGTCATAGTGCTTTTATCCATTGCGGAGCAGTTATAACGGACGGGTTTGATCCCTTTGACAACTATATAATGGTCATTTGGTTCATGAAGTTTAACTGTTTTTAGTGATTTATGCGGTTTGATAGTTTATGAATATAGATGATCACTAATCTGGATCACACTTGATCCGGGTCCGTTATCGTGTTGATCCAATATTTATGGTGAAATGATTATCATTTTAAATATTAACAAACTTGATGAAAGAAAACCAATAAAAGATTATGTTATAGATGCTATACCAAAAAATCTTTTTATAATTAAAATTGTAGTTTTTACATATATCTTATTTGTTGGACTAAAATATACAACCTTAAATGAGAAAACTATTATTAAAACCATAGGTATAAGATGGAAAACACGACATATATGAGACATGATGGATTTTCTGTCCTAAATTAGACATCTTTCATTAACTATTTTTTAATATAATTGTCGTTACTAATAACAAAAACAAATTTGATCATTCTTTTTGTCTAAACAAAATTAAAAACAAATCAAATACTATATTGGTACGATTTTGGATTATTAATGTGTTAGTAAATTTAATTTTTAAAATCAATCCCGCACGTACGTGCGGGTCCGAATCTAGTTTTTTTTATTTAATTTAAAGGTCGTAAAATATTTATAGATTGTGAAAAAAAGTTCTAAGACGAAAAAGAAAATGTATTATAGGATTTTATTTTCCAAATTGTTCTAAAATATTTAAGAGCTTTATTTTCTGAATCGTTATTTGTAAACTCTTATCCTCCTGTTTGGGTAACTAATCTTGGAGTTCTCTTTTAATTAATTATTAATGTTTGGTTGAAAAAAAAAAGAAAAAAAAAACGTATTATAGGACTTTTTAAATGAAAAAAGCAACTAAGTAAATCTTATTTATCAGGAAAATTCCCAAAAAAAAACACCAACTATTTAATATTTGCCAAAAAAAAACATGAACTTTTTTCGTTGCCAGAAAAATACACAAACTATTTTTTTCCAGTTTCTCCTCTTCTCTGTTACGACCGTTAATAGTATTGTAATGGTGTTACTATTTTTGAAAAAAATTCCAGAAAAAAACAAAAACTATTATTTGTTGCCAGAAAAATACATGAACTTTTTTTTTTCTTTGCCTGAAAAATACATATTTTTTATTTATTATTTTTCCATTAACAATGTTAAAGATCATAACTCATAACTTTATCTGCTCTCTTTAATTCATACAAAGATAAGAACAAAAATACACAATTAGATTAATCGATTTCCAAATTTCTCAATTAGTATTGTTTTCGCATAAATAAATGATGAATCTGGTTAGGTTACAAGAGTTGATGTCCCACAAAATGGCTATAATCTACGATCTCGATCAAGTTTGCGTACACCAGCCCATTTGATGATTTACACTGGCTATAAGCATCATAAAAGGTACTAAACTAAAGAAATGCATATTTTTTTAAATGTATACAAAGATCTACAAAGGTGGAGATCTCATAAATTTTAGAGAAATGTTGATGAAGTTTCAAAATTTGTAAAGTCAGTATAAATCCTAAAAAAACACTAAGTGAGAAATTTGGAAATCGATTAATATTGTGTATTTTTGTTCTTATTTTAGTTATCCTAAATAGTAGTGAAAACTTGAATGAAGTTCAAGAGAGCAGAGAAAGTTATAATTTATGATCTCTAACATTGATAATGGAAAAATAAGAATAGGCAAAGAAAAAAAGTTCATGTATTTTTCTGGCAACAAATAAATAATTTCTGTTTTTTTCTGAAATTTTTTTCAAAAATAGTAACACCGTCACAATACCGTTAACAGTCGTAACGGAGACGAGAAGAAACTGGAAAAAAAATAGTTCGTATATTTTTTATCAACTAAAAAATAGTCTACGTATTTTTCTGCCAATAAAAAAAGTTCATGTTTTTTTCTAGAAAATATTAAATAATTGGTGTTTGTTTTTGGAAAATTTTCCCTTATCTATCTGGAATCTAACTACAACCATTCATTGCCATTTACTAGCCAATTTAGTTATACACCTTTTTTCGACTCTGACATTTTCACGTGGAGTCAATTATTGCTCTTTGTTAAGATTAAGAATAGGAAGAATATTTCTCTGTTATATAGAAGAGGAAATTATCACTAATATTTTAAAATTGTCAAAATTCTGTTAATAATTAATTTACCATGGTTTTTGTTTTTTTTTGGTAAAACAGAGGGAGTTCAACTCCCCAACTTTATTAAGAAAAAGACTTAACTACAAACCTTACGCGAGATCGCGTGATCAGTAGAATCTTGCAGCATAAGCGTAGCAACCTCTAACGGATTAGACTCAGAAAAAAGAAAAACCCAACTGAAGAGAGAAAGCATAGTTCGCTAAACCATCAGCAAGACGATTAGCTTCCCTATGCACATGCGTAACCCGGACAATCCAGTCCCTAGAAATAAAGCCATAGCACAGACGCACCAGGAAGGACAGAGGATGAGCTTCGCTAACCCCTGTCTGTAAAAAACCCACCACTAACTCTAAATCTACCTCCAACTCAAGTCTTGTGACCCTCTTTTCCCAAGCAATAACCAGACCATAGTAAACTCCCCATAACTCAGCCAAGGGAGCAGAGCAGATCCCAATGTTAAGCGAGAACCCGGCCTGCCATTCTCCCAACTCGTCCCGTAATACTCCCCCTGCAGATGCCACCCCGGGATTAGCCCTTGAAGCACCATCTGTATTTACCTTCCACCAACCCATTGGCGGAGGTGACCAACGAATCAAACGTTCCTCTCTCAACGGGACTCTCGAACCTTGCTTCTGAGCTCGATGCGCAGCACCTACCTCCGCTGCCAAGTCCTTTAAAAACTTCACCCGATCACGACATTTACCCTGAACACCAAACACATTTCCACACCTCCACTTCCAACCCCACCAAGAAATAAGACTAAACAAAGTAGCCCAGGACCGACCACCGGAATGCGAGATCCCAACCAGATTAGTGTACAACCATTCCAAAAGAGATAAAGAAAAAAAACGTTGTTGCTTCCTAACTGGTACTAAGCGCATCCACACCCCCGACATAGCCGGACAGTCACGCAAGATATGAAAAATAGTTTCTTCCCCACCTTTACAGACAGTGCATAAGGAAGTATCAGTTAAGTGCCGGCGAAACCTCTCTGCATTTGACATGAGGGCTTGATGGCCAACTAACCATAAGAACACTCGCACCCGTTCTGAGGTTACAACCCTCCAAATCCGATCCCAAAAATTATCCATTAGTGGACCCTCCACATTCATACAGGTAAGCACTTGATATGCTGATCTCACTGTGAACTGTCCCTTTGCGTCTACAGGCCAGGATAGAGCATCCTTAGCCCCAGTGACAGTGTCCAACACTACAACCCCCAAACGTAACCGTATATTCTCAGTAACCCATGGAAGGATCCGGCTCATTGACCAACCCCTACCATTCTCCCAGAGGTCACTAGCAGACTCATCAACTCTATCCAAAGGAATCCCCACCGGGCTCAACTCCACAAGAGATTTATTCATAAGCCACTTATCCTGCCAGAACCGGATTCGACTCCCGTTTCCCGGCGCCCATCCATACCCCAGTAGTACCACTTCCCTAATGCCAACCGCTACACTGCGCCAGGTGGAAGACCAAGTGGTCTTCGGGGTGAGCCAGCTAGTAACCGAAATCTCACCTACCCGATATTTGCTCCTTAGGACTCGAGCCCATAAGCTAACCTGATCATGTAGCAACCGCCACCCCACCTTAGCGAGGAGAGCCTTGTTCATATCCTGAAGTCGCTTGATACCAAGGCCTCCTTCCCTTCTCGGGACACATACACGATCCCATGATATTAAATGTTGCTTCCTGGCCTCCAAAGAACTGCCCCAGAGGAATGATCTTGACACTTTCTCCAACTCATTGATGAGTGATTTCGGAAGAGAGATAACACTCATAGTGTGAATTGGGATAGCTCCCAGCACAGCCTTGGTGAGAGTAATACGGCCTGCGAGACTCAAGCATCTTTCTTTCCAGCCAGCTAACTTAGTTGAAACTCTTTCCAACACTTCACCGAACGTAGCTTTGTTCAACCTCTTCTGGAGGATAGGCATGCCCAGATATTTACCCAAATCCGTGGTGGACTTAATACCACTCTCCTCTGAAATGAGTTTTTGCAAATCACGTGACACGTTTTTTGAGAAATAAATCTTAGATTTCTCAAGGCTCACCTTCTGCCCAGAAGCTTGGCAAAACTGTTCCAGTATCCCCCAAATAACTCTGATCTGTGCAACCGAGGCCTCTGCGAAAAGGATCAAGTCGTCTGCGAAGCAGATATGTGAAAGAGGAGGACCTCCCTGTGAAAGGCGAATCGGTTTCCACTTCTTACCACAGATATCTCTATCAATCATTTGGCAGAGTCGTTACAAACACAAGACAAACAGGTAATGAGACAAGGGGTCCCCTTGCCTTAACCCCCTAGATGGTTTGAAAGCTTCTTTCGTTTCACCATTCCACAGAATGCTCATTGCAGGGTCCTGAACGCATTTCATGATCCACTGTATCCATAAATCTGACAACCCCGCAGCGACAAGAGTGTCTTCCAAGAAGTCCCACCGTACACGGTCATAAGCCTTCTCTAAATCGAGTTTAAGCAACATCCATCCTTTACGACCCTTCTTCCTTCTCATGGAGTGTACCGCTTCCTGAACTATAACAATGTTATCAGTGCTTAAACGACCAGGAATAAAACTTGACTGTGCCGGCCCTATCAGCTTAGAAATCACCAACTTCATCCTCGACACCATCACCTTCGTTATCACTTTAAAAATAACATTGCAAAGGCTAATGGGGTGAAATTGAGTTATCCTTTCAGGTTTAGCAACCTTCGGAATCAAACAAACTAGTGCATCATTGAGTCCCAGGGGAAAGTCTCCCGTCTCAAAAAATTCCAGCACCAAACGCACCACTGACTCACCAACAACTTTCCAACACTTCTGATAGAAAACAGGCTGAAAGCCATCTGGTCCAGGAGATTTTTAGGCACCCATCCCGCCTATAGCCGCCTCTACCTCCGAGGCTAAAACTGGTTTGCTCAAACTGAGCATCTCATCCCATGTAAGGCGCTGGAACCCCTCCCTCGGGAGACCTGCGACTACCAACTCCACATCCATCAACGAATACAAACGTTTGTAATATTCCACAGTCATTGATTCTAAATCCTTCAAATATGTCACCCAAACCCCAGCATCATTCTTCAGAGCTTCAACCCGATTACGACGTCTCCTTATGATGGTTGAGGTGTTAAAAAAAGTTGTATTCCGATCCCCAAGCTCAACCCACTTTTCCCGTGACTTCTGGAACCATAGAACCTCCTCTTGTTCCATAACTGTGCCAAGTTCCTGGATTAGACTTTCCTCTTTCTGCAATAGGTCATCCGTCTGCGTAACATCAAGAAGATCCTGCACTACTTTGATCTCTAACAGTAGCTTCTCCTTCCTCTGGAAAACATCCCCAAACACCTCTTTATTCCACTGTTTCAAGGTTTTCTTTAGGCTTTCCAGCGCCTCAATAGTTGACACATCACGCCTCCAAGATGTCTCCAACAGTTCCTTAAAACTCCCATGGCTCAACCAAGCCGCTTCAAAGTGAAATGGACGCCGTCTAGGATCCCGAGCTACCATGGGGCTCAACTGGACATAGACCGGGGCATGATTTGAAGCCAAAAAAGGAAGGTGCGAAACAATTGCCTTCTGCCACTTAAGCCAAGCCTGAGCACAGCATAGGACCCTATCCAACCTTTTAGCTACAAAATGTTGAGCTCTCTTACCTCTTCGCCAGGTAAATTTGTTACCTCTAAAACCCATATCAATTAGAGACTCAGAATTAATCCATTCCCCAAACGAGAGAGAATCAGCTGACAACTGTCCATTACCTCCCGATCTCTCATCGACCCGAACAATTGTGTTGAAATCACCTCCTACAATTACGGGACCATCAACTCCAATCATTGTATCGTGAAGCTTAGCCCATAAACCGCTCCTTCGACTGACCGTAGGGGCCGCGTAAACTGCTATAACATGAAGTACTTCAGCCCCATTCACTACCCGGACTTGAATGAACTGATCTGAAGATTCAATAATGTCAACCGTACCAACCTCTCTCCTCCATAATAACCAAAGGCCACCACTCTGCCTAGTGGCGTCGACACAGAAAGAATGATCGAACCCAAGCCCTCGACAGATACGGTCCGCGTTCTCCCCCCCAGCATGAGTCTCGAACACCGCTAGCATCTCGGTATTGAACTTCTTCAACAAATAGCGAATCGAACGACGGAATTGAGGTTTATTCGCCTCCCGGCAATTCCAAAATAGACAATTCATAATGAATTTATAAGATGACACCAGAACCACCGGGGAAATTCGTCACGCAGACGACGTCTCCATCGCTACTCCCGACGAAGCGTCCTGCCCCCCCATTCGAAACAATCCCCCCTTGTCCTGTCGATATTGACTTCTTTGCCACAGGATCCGTTTCAATACCTCCTCTAAAATCCGCAACTGCCGTACCATCTCCACCAGCAACTAAGGCTCCCTCAGATCTCCCCGCATTATCCATCTCAACCCGAGGTCGTTTCCCATTTGTTGGTAACGACGTAGTTTCACCCTGAGTACCAAAATCAATCCCTTACCAGGCTTATTCGACCTGCTTTGTTTCATCCTGGGCCCATTAACGGTCCCATGATTCTTATGGGCTTTATTCTCCACAGGCCCACTCCGACTCACATTCTTGCCTTTACTTCTCTGATCATGTGTATCACGTGTGCCAAATTGCATGAAAGGTGCAACCTTAAGATTTTCCTTATTCGACCCAGAAAGAATATTTCCCTGCGCAGAATCCGTAATGCCCGTAATTTCCTCCAAACCCCCGAATTTATTGGAAACAATAATATTCTCACTATCTTTTGGTAAGATCTCCCGGAGATTACGCCCAACACCCCCGTGGATCCACCAGTCACGGGCACCGCCACCTTCTGCGGTGGTGGCGCTTTCCGACCACCCTTACGAACCTCAGTGAAACCATCATCCTGTGTACCCACTACTCCAGCCACAACAACTTCCCGACGTGGAGAAGGGGCAACAGCCTCTTGAGTCACCGTACGGCGCGGACAGGCATGAACCAAATGCCCATAAACACCACAACCAGAGCAAATGTTGGTCAGGCCCTCATAAAAAACGAAGTACCTTTCGCCATTTACCTGAACCGTCCCCTTCAGAGGTCTCCGTAAATTGACTTCAACACAAACCCGAGCGAAGCGAGCTCTATCAAAGTTAAGTGTAGTCAGATCCACACGAATAGGTGTCCCCAACCCTCTAGCAATACCCATAAGAATCCTCGGATGCTAAAAGTTCAGAGGGAGATAAGACAAACGAACCCAAACAGGCGTCGTGTTAATCTCATGTTTCAAAGGGTCAAACTCCGTAGACCATGCCTTAACCAAGAGATAACTCCCAAATGCCTTCCATGGACCACCCGTTAGGGCTGCCATATACTCCTCCTCCTTCTCAAACCGAACCATGGAGAACTACCGCGGGAGATCGAACACATGCATGTCCCCAACCGGTTTCCACATCTCTCGCAACTTCCTGTTCAACGACATGATCGAGACATGACGACCCAAAACCTTCACCACCATGCCGTGCTTCCACAGACCGTTCATGGCATCCAAAACCTCTTTCCCGATCGTGACAACAGGTTCACCATCCTCCCCATCCGGGAACTCGAGGGTTACACGTGAATCCACAAAATCCCCATCCAACACAGCCTCCGGTGACAACCGTCCACCCCCCCACACTGCCCTTCACCTTACTCACCCACGAACTTCCGGGGTCCAGCGGATCCCCCACCGGACTCCTTCTCCCCAAGATCCATCATATTCGTATCAATCGCCATCAAAATTTCCCTACCTTAGGGTTTGTTTGGTTTAGTGTCACTGTATTACTAATTTACCATGGTATTCCAAATTTTTATTATGTTTTAGTTTATGAATTACTAGATTTATTACCCGCACGTTGTGCGGGACTACAATTATTTTAATTATTAATACTAACCGTTGAATATAATTATAATTTTTCAATATGAAAATATAAATCTATATAGATATCAATTTTATTTTATTAAGTGATATATAACTTATCTATTTATTTTAACATGTTTTCACAATTAACTCTTTCTTTATTTTTCGGTATACATTCGTCATCTCTTGCATCTATTCTCTTTTCACATTCTATTATCTCACTTATGAAATATTGATTATGAAGACATATCATAACTATTTTTCATCTTCCAATACTTTTTTATCGGTTGAGTGATTATTATTTACTAACAAAGATGTAATTTTTTTTAGATAATATACCCACTCTTTCTCGCAAAGTTTCTTGAACAGGGTTATATACTACTACATGTAAGCTTTGCTTCGTAGTAATAAAACTCATAATTTGACTCGTTTTTATCTGTAAACATCATATTATAACATCAAATATTACATTTTACCTTAACTGTTTGACAAAATAAAAATTATGTTGACATATATAACCTTTTTACTTTAAAATATGTATAGTCTATGATGGTTTATACAATGTTTTTTTTTTTTTGATTCTCCTAATCTACTAAATTATAAGATTACTCTAACTTTTAAATCTATGTATTTATCCGAAAATAGATTTTTTTTTTTTTTTTTTTTTAATTTTAATTAAATTTTACAATCTACCACTACCATTGTATTTGGTTTTTACAAATAACTTTTTCAAATTCCTTCTTAGTAATTTTCACTATTTTTTTGTGTGTGTGATGTTCAGAATAAGTTATATTTAATATGTTTTATTTCAAATAATCTTTTGCATTTCTCTTAAATATATACATTATCTTAATTTTTGAGCACTTGACTAATTCTTTTTATATATTTTTGTTTAATCATTATTCATATTTTACTTTGATATGTTTTTGTTGTATTTTTTTTCATTTTGTTTTGGTTTATATTTAAGTTTTGAATTATTTTAAATATATGGTTGTTTTTAATAATAATCAAAACATTACACAATATGTAATCATTATTCATATTTTACTTTGACTTTTTTTTTGTTGTATTTTTCAATTTGTTTCTGGTTTATATTTTAGGTTTGAATTATTTTAAATGATTACTTTTAATAATAATAAAAATATTACACACATAAGTGAATTAATTGATGCATTAACTTTAGATTTAATGTTCTTTGATATTTTGAATTAATTTATTAAAATTAAAAATAAAAAGTGATGAGGTGGAGGAAGGAGAAGAGAGAAAAGCCAACTTTATATATATAGATTTTTGTTTAATCATTATTCATATTTTACTTTGATATTTTTTTGTTGTATTTTTTTTTTTCATTTTGTTTTTGGTTTATATTTAAATTTTGAATTATTTTAAATATATGGTTGTTTTTAATAATAATCAAAACATTACACAATATATAATCATTATTCATATTTTACTTTGACTTTTTTTTGTTGTATTTTTCAATTTGTTTCTGGTTTATATTTTAGTTTTGAATTATTTTAAATGATTACTTTTAATAATAATAAAAATATTACACAAATAAGTGAATTAATTGATGTATTAAATTTAGATTTAATGTTCTTTGATATTTTGAATTAATTTATTAAAATTAAAAATAAAAAGTGATGAGGTGGAAGAAGGAGAAGAGAGAAAAGCCAACTTTATATATATAGATATAGTACTATAACTATTAATGATTTTATCTAAGTTTAGTATACCAATACCATGGTATTCCATTTTCTATTTTAAATATATACATTTTTAAAATACATTTTGGTTTCTATCCTTTTATTGTACTTATTTATAAAGTTAATCTTTAAAAAATTTCCAGAAATTACTTTTGTTTCCTAAATATTTTACATTTCATTTCAACTAAAAAAATGATAGCAAAATCAATATGGAAACAGAACTATGATATATTTTAACCACACATTTTCTAACCACACATTTTCTATTATGTTTTGAAGATATTTTAACTCTTAATCCTTCGCAAACAAAGAAAACAACAATTTGATTCTCATTTTGTTTTCCAAAACCTGTTAGATTTGATTCTTAACATAAGAAAAACTTCAATTCACATTTATTTTAATATTATAATTAATATATATATATATATAATAAAAACTTAAAATATTACAAATATGTAAAATTAAAAAGTTTAAAATACTATATAATATGGTTATATTGTAAATGAGTTATAAATAGAACATGTTAGACTTAATAAAATATCATTAAATTTGTGCTAACACGGGTTAAATTTTTATTTTATTATTTGTCAACACTATTAATATTAGAACTAGATTAGGGCATGTTTATAGGGAGATCAGTTTAGGATGTTCTTAGAGTATAAATATTGTGAAAATAATGTAAGATCAGTAGTAAAGAATTTTTGTTAAAAAGTTAGTTATTGGGAGAACATGTTTAAGATCTTAATATTTAATAATATAATATTCTTATAGAAATTTCAGAATGTTTAATAAATACATAGATTAATGTTTAATAAAAAATTTAAGAATGTTTAATACTATTTAATAATATAATGTTAATTAATATTTTTAAACATATTACAATTATAAAAATTTATAAAATAATATTTTAATTGCAAACTTATAAAACTTTTACTAAAATTCAAAATACAATGCCATATTTTTATGAAAAAAAAACATTGTAAATAAAATTTTAAAAAAACAAACAAACATATTACTTAATTAATTAAACAAGACAAACATTTTATAAAAATTTTACTAAAATTCAAATACAATGCCATATTTTTATGAAACAAAAAAAACATTGTAAATAATTTTTTTTTTTAAATTAAACAAACATATTACTTAATTAATTAAAAAGGAAAACATTTTATTTAATTAATACATAGATTACTTAATTAATTCTTCCCAATCCGAGAGAGACACATCACACAAGATCAGACCCAAGAACAGTTCTTCAATAAGATCAATGAGCCTAAAAAAAACAAAAAAAAAAAAAAAAAAAAAAAAAGATCAATGAGCCTGATCTTAAGTCTACTATTCAATTATTTTCATTTTCATAGGGCCTAAGAACACCCCATCTGATCTCCCAATAAACATGGCCTTAGGATCCATGCTCTAGCACGGGTTAAAATTTCTTTTATTTATATTATAATTTTAGAATAATATATAATTTATATGATTGTTTTTTATTTTTTTTTGGATAAAATATTATGCAATAAAATCATATGCTAAATATGATAGCTTGAAAAAAACATCTATTGTGTAAGTTTTATATTGTTAGTTTTGTAGTTTTATGTATGAGATACGGTTATGTTTATTGTTTGTTTTAATTTTAATTTTTGAACATGTTTGATGAAAGTGTTTAATATGACCCGTGCTTAGGTAAGATTTTATTTTTAATTGGATCCCGGAAATCACGTTTAAGTGTGATAAATTGCCAAGATTTTCTTTTTATGCCTAGTAGTATATATATTGTAACAATACATGAAATACTAAAGATTTTATTTTGGAAATTGTATAAATCATTGGAATATTCTCTTTCTGATGATTATTTGGTATATCTATAATCTTTTTTGGTAACCAACCTATATTTAATCTATAACCTATTTTGTGACCAACTTATAAAAGTTATATAGTCTACAAAAAAGTTGTGTACTTCCGTTTTATCATATAGAGGATATTTGACATATAAAATTTAGTTAATTTAACTAAGATTATGTAAAACAATTAAATCATTAAGAAAAATGTGCCATAATCATATCGTAAAAATGACTTATTATGTATTTAAATCCCTTATTTCTTGTTTTAATTATTTAAAATCAAAATAGAATCTCAAACACAAAACAAAACAAACTAATTATAACAAACAAATAGTCATTAAATATATTATGTTGTAAAACATTTGGAATGGACTTCTATAACCGGCCCACTATGAGTTCCATACTTTACGGTCCATTGGACCAAGGCCCATCGGCCATGTTCTACCTGTGAGAACTGAGAAAAATTCTCTTCTTCCGAAGTGATTTAAGTGTGGAGGAGCTTACCACCGTTAAGAGTTCCGAACTGAAAAAGAAAGAAAATTGTATAATACTGCTTGAGAGAAAAATGTTCGATCCCTTACAAAGACTCCCCCCTTACATATTTATACCGACCAATTAATTATCCAATTAATGCGTAATTAATTTTACACGATTTTAGCGTCCTAACTAATCCACTTAAATGCTGGAATCTTTGACCGAGCTCGAGCTGCGAGCTGACTGATGTGTCACCTCTCCGCGCTCTCTTCTTTCCTATAGGCCTTATGGGCCGACCTGAGCTACATCCTTGGCCCGTTTAGTGTGTCCGGCTAGGCCTTTTGCCTGTTACCCGAGATGACGAATCGTGGGTACAACACTACCTTAGGTCGATTTAGCTTAAGACTTATGTAACACTATATATACTAGATTAGGACCCGTGCTAGAGCATGGGTTGAAATTTTTTTATTTATATTATAATTTTAGAATAATATATAATTTATATTATTGTTTTAAAAAGTCTTTTTAGATAAAATATTATGCAATAAAATTATATGCTAAATATGATTGCTTGAGAAAAATATATATTTTGTAAGTTTTATATTGTTAATTTTGTAATTTTATGTATGAGAAATGGTTATGTTTGTTGTTTTTTTATTTTAATTTTTGAAAATGTTTGGTGAAAGTATTTTAATATGACAATGCTTAGGTAATAAGATTTCGGAAATCACGATTATGGAAATTGTATAAATTATTGAAATATTATCTTTAAAATGATTCTTTGGGATATTTTTAAGTGTATTTAAAATGACCAATTAATTTATAATTTTTTTTGTAACCAACTTATATTTAATGTATAACCTATTTTATAACCAACTTATAAAAATTATATAGTCTACCAAAAAAAGTTGTGTACTTCCATTTTATTATATAGAGGATATAATTTCGGACAACTTGTGAATGATAAGAATTAGAGATTTCGTTCCCTAAATCCTCTAATACATAATATATTACGAATTAAAAAATAATATAAACATTTAACTGGCAGGAAGATTAATTTTTTTTTGGTAAGGGAGGGGGAGCCAAATTAGACTCCCCTCATATTATTAGAAAAAAAAACAAAAAAAAAACAACTACAAACGGACCGATCGTGGCCTAGACCAACCGACAGCATCCTCCAAAATAAACCCCTGAACATACTCAGGACTAACAGGCAACGAGTGAAAACCCAAAGGAAGAGTAAAAGCATAGTTTGCTAATGCGTGATGTGTCTGCATTTTATAGGGTTTTAACTATAGTTTTTAGGTTTATTTTGAGTCTTTTCCTAGGTCCAAGTGTGCTTTTAGAGTCCTTTTAGTCTTTTGTGAGTCTTTACAGGTTCTAGGTGACTTTGGAAGGAATATGAGCGTTTTGGGGATGAAAACATGCATCTGGAGCTAAATTGGTTGAAGACTGATCGAGCTAGAAGGCAGATGGAGTGAGAGCAGAAAATACGTTCCGGATCGACTGATCCTTTCGAGATTGACCATTCCCGTCCCCGACACAATCTTTCCTTTTCTGTTTTAAACCGACTTTTTAGGGATTTATTTTACTATTTAACCACGGGCTCGACCCCTAAAAAATAACTTTTACTCTACGCCGTTTTTGAGCACTTGTAAGCTTGGGAGAAGATCTCTAATCCTTTCTAACCCCTTTGGAGAAGAATTCTGAACCCTATTATCTCTTTTGCAATTCAAACATGTTTTCTTCATATTTGATTTGTGATTGTCTTTGTTCGATGTCTGAGTAGTCTTATTATTGGGTCTCGGGTTTCAGAAGGGGATTTATGATTTATTGATTTAGGGTGTTAGATTTGGGATTGATCTATTGTGTTCTTCATCTAAGTTGTTCTTATTGCCTAAACTAGATTAGCTACCTAGTTTATGATCATAGGTTTAATTCATCTAGGCATCAAAAGTGTTGTTGAATTACTTGAAAAGAACTTAGGTGAGCAAGGTGATCCTCAGCCAACTAACAGTTGAAGTTGGGGCACCTTGTGAACAAATCGGACTAGAACTTAATGCTTGCTAGGATTGTGTAGGTCCAAACGACGGTTTAGGGTCCATTCGATTCTTTGTTTAGATAACTAGCACTGCGACAGTAGGTTAGTTTTACACTTGAGATTCGAGTTTAAGAACGGTTCCTAAGGCTATCCTAGTCTGTCACCCAAATTTCGTGATCATAACCCTTGATTGATTCCCTGCGCCCAATGCTTTCTCTTAAATTCACAAACTCTTAATTATTTTCTGTTTTAATTCTGTTACTTGCAAAACAAACTTCTTCTTTGCTTTAGCTATACTCGGTCTATATAATTTCATAGTGTATCGTTTGGTCTCTGTGGATTCGACCCTGAAGTGCTACGACGACACCACTAGATCGTGGTTGAGTGTGCTTTGGGTTATTGATTTAACTCTAGATCAATTTGGCGCCGTTGCCGGGGACCAAAACGTTGCCTTTGAGATTCTAGATTTAAATTTAGTCTAAGATTTATTTTATTTTAATTTACTAATTAGTTCTTGTGTTCTTTCTCTTGTGTTTCAGGTGCATGCAAACAAGAAGCCACAAGCCTCCTGATTTGCGTAATCTGCGAAACGAAGAGTTAGCCCTACTTGAACGAGAAAACAGAAGGCGAAAGCTAAAGCTGATAAGATGGAGGATGGACAGAATCCAGATGTTCATCAGCCTAACCCTCAAGAGGTCGTTATTCCGCCTCCTCCTCCTGCACCACAAGAGCATAATGCAGCTGAGCTGAATCCACCAGCAAGACGAACTACTTTGAGGGATGAAGATGCTCACAACAGGCTATTTGTGAATCGATCTGCGATTCAACCACCAGCTCCTGCGAGACAAGATTATGAGATCAAGCATAGCCTGATCAATTTGGTCCAGAATCGTGTGTTTAATGGATTAGCTTCAGAGAGCCCTCTAGACCATATTGAAGCTTTTGAGAGATTGGCTAGTACAACAAGGTCTAATGGAGTTCCATATGATTACCTCATGTTGACTTTGTTCCAATTCTCTTTAGGAGATAAGGCTTTGAGATGGCTAAATCTCTTGGACCGAGGATCACTTACCACTTGGGAGCAGTGTAGAGCAGCGTTTTTAAACCACTTCTACACAAAGTCACGATCAGCTATGTTAAGGAGCAAGATCACTACCTTCTCACAAGGTGGTACAGAGTCTTTTTGTGAAGCGTGGGAGAGATTCAAGGAGTATATGAGGGACTGTCCTCATCATGGTTTTTCACAAGAGAATCTTATGAACATCTTCTATGGAGGAATTGACCAGAAGTACCAGATGGCACTCGATACTGCCAGCAGAGGAGATTTTTCTACTAACACTGCCGCTGAAGCAAACCTCTTGATCGAAAACCTTGCAGCGAGTAACAGCAATCATAGCCATGAGTATGATCGTTCTGTGCGTGTTGTTAGCTCAGTGAATACAGATGTTATTAAGAGTCTCACTGCCAAGGTAGACCTTCTTTTGAAGAGAGATCAGCAAGCTGTCAACATGTGCGACGGGCAGACGGGTGCGTATCAGCAGGTTGGAGTAAATTCAGGTTTTGAAGGAATAGAGGAGCTGAACTATGTAGGAGGACAAGGGAACTATCAGAATCATGGGTTTAATCAGAATTACAGAAATCATCCTCATCTCTCCTACAGAAGCACCAACGTCGAGAATCCTCAAGATCAAGTGTATCCTCCACATAATCAACAAGGTAACTTCTCGCAAGGATTTCAGAACAAAGGTGCTGGATTTAGTAGCTCAAATGTCCAAGGATACCACGCTCCATCTGCAGCTCCACAAGATAACAAACTCGAATTGATGATGCAAGCATTGCTGGATGGTCATAAGAAAAGTTCTGCTGAGATTAATGTCAAGATTGATAGCATGTACAATGATTTGAATAGGAAATTTGAGAGGTTGAGTTCACGTGTTGATTCCATTGATAAGAGGGTCTCTGCTATTTCTTCTAGCTCTAAGAACAAAGAGTCATGCAATGCTATAACACTCCATGGTGGGATCGAAGATGGGCTGAGTTGTGCTGTGATCAACTCATGCTTGGCTTCCGCAGAGACGGGATCGGTCAATCCTGAGACTAGACCAGCCGTTCCCATCCATTCTGATAATTTGAGTTTGATCCCCAGAGAATTTGGATCGACCGATTCTACCTACAGATCGATCGATCCCATCGCTGTTGCAGAGTCTGTCTCAGAAAATTTCATACTGGCTGCTCCTTCTGTTGAACGACCGCTCCAAGCTGCAAGAATGGGGATTTACGACTCATCTGCTCCTGATATGAATACCAAGGAATCAATTCTTGCAGAACCAAAGCCCTATAGACCACAAATTCCTTTTCCAAGAAGACATGAGAAGAAACCTCTGGATGAAAAGAAGTATGGTCGGTACAAAGAAGCTATAAGTGAGTTCATCACTGACATTCCCTTTACAGAGGCAATAAAGCATATCTCTTTGTTTAAGAAGGTTTACAATGATGTGGTGGTTGAAGAAAAGGATTTGGTGGAAGTTAAGGCGTTTTTGGCTAGAGAGAAGAACATTCATGCTCCATCTTTGAAAAGACTACCCAAGTTAGAAGATCCAGGAAAATTTGTTGTTCCATGCTCCATCTTAGGAGTGAACTTTGAGGATTCCCTTTGTGACACTGGATCCAGTGTGAACGTAATGTCTAAGGCTATTGCAGAGAGATTGGGGATTGATGATATGAAGGCTTCTAAGGTCTCTCTCACGTTTGCAAATGCTGTCACCGCAACTCCACAAGGCTTCATTAACAATTTAGATGTTCGAGTTGGGAATTGCTTGGTTTCTACAGATTTTCATGTTGTGGAAATGAGCGAGGGTTCTGTTATGCCTTTGATTCTTGGGAGACCTTTCCTAGCAACAGTGGGAGCAGTTGTTGACTTGCCTAATAAGAGGATCAGTTTCTCTAACATTGATGATAAAGTCTTCTACAATGCAATCACTGCAAATAAAGCTATACAACATGGCTCTTGTCTAGTTGTAGAACATGAGAAGGAGGTGGATGTCGTGATATTGGGAGAGAATGATGATAAGAATGAGGTCAACGAAGTCCTGGATGGAGACACTCATTCTTCTAAGAAGGTTAAGAAGAGAGACAAGCCGAAGATAGAGAGAGTAATACCAGATCTTCACATAACCTTGGTACCCCAGAAATATGTTAGAGACACCATTGAGTACAAGGTGAAGTGTAAAGGAACATCTCGGCCTTTCTCTAAAGTTAAAGCCATCCTCACTCCAGAGTTTAAAGAAAAAGGCCAAGAAGCAGTGGATGGAATGTTCAAAAAGGTTTTGGAGCTTAAGCTGACGAATTGGAGAGCTTGTTCTGATATGAGTTCTCATCCTCCCATCACTTGACACCTGAAACCACGGTCAAGCTATAGACCTTAAACAAGCGCTTATGGGAGGCAACCCATAGGGTTTGTGCTGGCTTACCCTTTTATTTTTATTTATCTTAGGATTTTGGTTTTGTTTTAGGATTTATTACGGTGAAATCACGTCTGGTGTTAAGTGTTTTCAGGAACAGGTTCCAAACGCAGAAGATGCGAATTTTTTTGTTCCAGGCGCTTTGGATCAATCAGTCCTCCATAAATATCGACCGATCCCGGTGGTTTTCTGCGGGTGTCTCTTAGTTCAATAATGTTTCAGATCGGTCAATCCCATTCCAAGACTGATCGATCCCCACCTTTGCCAACACCACTCTAACACCAGATGCGAGATCACCGGTTTTTGTTCTTTTCCTTTCTTTTTCTTTTTCTTTTTTCTTATTTTCTTTGTCGGATTCATTCTTTTCTTGGCTTTGCTTTCACACCGGGACGGTGTGAAGTAAGTCCGGGGGAGAGATGTCTCCACGTAACTAATGACGTTTTCTTTGGTTGTTTCTTTTGATTTTTCTTTTATTTGAGTCAGTTTGTCTTCATAAAAAAAAAAAAAAACAAAAATATTGGGAAGCTATGATCTATTTTAGGAATTTCTGCTTTAATCTAACACTCTTATGATTACTTTTGTACCTCTGATTTGGAATGAAGCTTGGAATGAACATGAGCAGTCTCAACACGCCCCAAAAGACACTCGCCAAGGAGAACACTAAGTTGAACCAGAAGTTGTCTCTAGTTTTGACATGACTTAACCGGATTTAATTTCTTACCTTGGGGCTTGGTATACATCGGACAAGACTCCTCCCTTCAAGCCTTACAAGACGTGCATCTCCTCACAAAGTATGCTTCCCCTCTCTCTTCCCTTCAGTACTCAGTTAAAAAAAAAAAAAAAAAAAAAAAAAAGAGAAGAAGAAAGAAGAAAAGGATATAGGTAATAAAAGAAGTGAACCGAGGGTTGTGCGTAAACCCGTGCATCCTTCGGAACTCATGGAAACCTGTCCACAAGAAAGAGCAAAGGATTGATAAAAAAAATAAAATGATACCCTAGAAAATTAGGGAGAAATCAATCCTTTGGAAGTGAGAAAAGAGAGAGGAAAGGGAGCATAAGAGGAGGTCTTGGGCGATAAGAGGTTGAAGGAGTCAACAGTTCAATGATCGATACTCCCATGGTAAGACCGCACCTTTTTACTAATCTGATGTAGAGAGATAATGATGGGGAGACTGAATGTTCTCTAAGGCTGTGGAGTTCAGAGTAGGGAGTGTTGATCCTAATCATGGGCAGAGTACAAAAAGTAGTTCTCAGTTTGATGTGATGAAGAGTGCAAAGAAGAAGTTCCCAAGAATATGTGAGTTTCCACTTTCAAACCTTTTCACTGTTCTTGAGTTTATGTCTGTTCTTGCTTGAGGACAAGCAAAGATTCAAGTCCGGGGGAATTGATGTGTCTGCATTTTATAGGGTTTTAACTATAGTTTTTAGGTTTATTTTGAGTCTTTTCCTAGGTCCAAGTGTGCTTTTAGAGTCCTTTTAGTCTTTTGTGAGTCTTTACAGGTTCTAGGTGACTTTGGAAGGAATATGAGCGTTTTGGGGATGAAAACATGCATCTGGAGCTAAATTGGTTGAAGACTGATCGAGCTAGAAGGCAGATGGAGTGAGAGCAGAAATTACGTTCCGGATCGACTGATCCTTTCGAGATTGACCATTCCCGTCCCCGACACAATCTTTCCTTTTCTGTTTTAAACCGACTTTTTAGGGATTTATTTTACTATTTAACCACGGGGCTCGACCCCTAAAAAAATAACTTTTACTCTACGCCGTTTTTGAGCACTTGTAAGCTTGGGAGAAGATCTCTAATCCTTTCTAACCCCTTTGGAGAAGAATTCTGAACCCTATTATCTCTTTTGCAATTCAAACATGTTTTCTTCATATTTGATTTGTGATTGTCTTTGTTCGATGTCTGAGTAGTCTTATTATTGGGTCTCGGGTTTCAGAAGGGGGATTTATGATTTATTGATTTAGGGTGTTAGATTTGGGATTGATCTATTGTGTTCTTCATCTAAGTTGTTCTTATTGCCTAAACTAGATTAGCTACCTAGTTTATGATCATAGGTTTAATTCATCTAGGCATCAAAAGTGTTGTTGAATTACTTGAAAAGAACTTAGGTGAGCAAGGTGATCCTCAGCCAACTAACAGTTGAAGTTGGGGCACCTTGTGAACAAATCGGACTAGAACTTAATGCTTGCTAGGATTGTGTAGGTCCAAACGACGGTTTAGGGTCCATTCGATTCTTTGTTTAGATAACTAGCACTGCGACAGTAGGTTAGTTTTACACTTGAGATTCGAGTTTAAGAACGGTTCCTAAGGCTATCCTAGTCTGTCACCCAAATTTCGTGATCATAACCCTTGATTGATTCCCTGCGCCCAATGCTTTCTCTTAAATTCACAAACTCTTAATTATTTTCTGTTTTAATTCTGTTACTTGCAAAACAAACTTCTTCTTTGCTTTAGCTATACTCGGTCTATATAATTTCATAGTGTATCGTTTGGTCTCTGTGGATTCGACCCTGAAGTGCTACGACGACACCACTAGATCGTGGTTGAGTGTGCTTTGGGTTATTGATTTAACTCTAGATCAATGCGTCAGCAAGACGATTAGCTTCCCTATACACATGACGAATCCGGACTATCCAGTCCTTCGAAATAAAGCCATAGCACATACGCACTAGGAAAGACAGGGGATGAGAATCATTGATCCCTGTAGTTAAAAAGCCCACCACTAACTCGGAGTCCACCTCCAGCTCGACCCGCGTACACCCCTTCTCCCAAGCTATCACTAAACCGCAATAAACACCCCAAAGCTCTGCAAGAGGTGCAGAACAGGAAAATTAATTATTCTTCTATTTATAAAATATATAATATTTAAATAACAAATACAATATAAAATATAAATAATAATAAAAATTATATGTGTGCCGTGTAGTGTATATATGTTTCATGAGTTATCTCTCTCTTGACAATTAGGTCACACGATCGACGATGTCAATGAATCTGCTTCCATCTGATTTGGAAGAGGAAATCCTCTGTAGAGTTCCATTCAGATGTCTTGCCAAGTTCAGATCTGTATGCAAGCTTTGGAATAGTATGATTTTGGAGGAGAGACTCATCCTTAAGAACTTGTCACGTACGCACATGAGCTATAGCGGTGAGCATGAGTTTATAATCACCCATAATGCGATTCTTTCTTCTTCCGTGAGCATTGAGGAGCAGCAAAACGTGGTAGATTCTCCTCCGTCTTTGGTGACCAAAAACCTTAGCCTTAGAAGAGTTCGTCCAGCACGGCGTGTTAAGGTGTACAAGATAGTGCAATGTCGACGGTCTCTTGTTGTGTGTCATGGACAACCAGCTTTTGGTTCGGAACCCTTTACTGAAAGAAACGAGTTGGGTCAAATGCGGCAGCCACTTTCACGCATACGATGATGCGTACAGCCTTGGATACCTCAGCCGTTGTGATTACAGGATCTTACGGTTTCGATGTGCTAGTAATTCAAGAAACAGACCTCCAAGAGTTGAGGTCTGCCAACTCGCGTCTAAGACATGGAAGGTTATAGATTATCCGATCAGTACTTTTGATTGGGTCCTTAAAATACCCTTGTCGATACTCTCTTTGAGAGGAACTCCTTACTGGATTGGTCTCCGAGAAGAAGACCATACAACAACAGCCTTCGTACAAAGCTTTGATTTTGCCAAAGAAAGGTTTCAACCGATAGATCAGCTACCTTTCAGGTATGAAGAGTTGAATCCTATTGCAATGGAGATATTTAAAGGAGACAGGCTCTCAGTGTTGGAGCAATGTCACAAAACAAGGAAGATTTGCATATGGGTTAAGCATTGGCTCTTACCTTCTTGGAGTAGATTGATGGTCGTGGCTATACCACATTTTCCGCTGTTACATCCACCATCAAGTCGTGTTTCCACAAATTTTTTTCTTGACAAAAACGGTAGGCTCGTCGTAATTTGTGTTGAGTTCAATGTCCAATATATTTATAACATTTACAGAGTCAAGGGCGAGAACAACGACGAGGTACAAGTTATTGAAACAGACAATGCTGCGGAAAATAGTATCTCTTGTTCATGCAGCTTCGTTCCGAGTTTAGTCAGGCTTCCAGGGTTTTTGAAGCAAGACACAAGTCGGATTCGTTGGAGAAAAAATAGATTCAACTAGTCTTGCTTTTTGGTTGTCCTAATAAGAGAGCTTCTTGTTGCTTACTTTTTCATTTGCTTAGAACAATGGAACTACAGTAAAACTTATATAAATTAATACTCTATAAATTAATAATCACTATAAATTAATAAATTTTGCTGTTCCCAAGTCGGGCCAGAGTAAAAATTAACAAAATTCGATAAGATAATAAGATAATAATTTTTTGAAATCTCTATGTAAAATATGGTCCCAATAATATCATAAATTAATAATCATGTAAATTTACATATATATATATATATAGTGATATAATAATGTATGTTTCTCCAGAACAATTGTAATGTTGTATTTTCAACATATAACTATATCTCTAAAATATTCTATAACATGTCATAAAAATAGTTAAATTTTTTAATTTTTCAATTTTTATTTATGCATCATCATTTGCAATTTGATAATTTGGCAGGCTATTAAAATAGGAAAATTGATACTATTCATAAATTTGAATTTATGTATGTCATGTGTATATATAAGTCAATTTGTCTATAGTATTTGTAATTAATTGTCAATAATGTTATCTAAATATTACAAGTTCAATTCCTAAACCATAAAATTTACAACATTCGAAAATCTAATCTTATATTGCTAAAATTGTCTCAATTCATAATTTTAAAAAATTTAAACAATTAAAAATATATCTATAAATTAATAATTATTATTTTATAGTGTAAATTAATAATTATTAATTTATAGATAAATTAATATCACTATAAATTAATAAAATATCTTGGTCCCAACATTATTAATTTATAGAGGTTTTACTGTATATCTTTTTCCTTCTGCTATTTGAAGTTAATTTTTTTTTACTATTTACTTCGTTTAATTGGTACTAGATTCGTGCGGGCGCTTGATTTTAAAAACTAAGTTTACTAGCATATTTATAATTTATTACGTACATGCAGGTTATGTTTGTAAACCTATTTTATTATGAATGTTATTAACATTCATAATCCAAACTCGTACCAATCTAATATTTAATTTGTTTTTAATTCGGTTTAGGCAAAAAGAATGATCAAATTTGTTTTTTGTTATTAGCAAAGACAATTATATTAAAAAAAATAGTAAACAAAGATGATATGTCTAATTTAGGACAGAAAATCAATCATGTCCCGCATATGTCATGTTTTACATCTCATAACTATTAATTTAACAATCAGCTTTCTACGAATAATATTTGCAAGTTCAGATTCAAGTTCAGATCTCGGTGGTAAACTATTTACAAGTCTTGCTTCATGCTTTTTTTTTTTTTTCTTCTAAACTAGATGTTTTGGATCTATGCCGGATTCTTATTTGATTTTAGCAATTGAGGTTGGTAGTGGTGTCAGGAAAATCTCCGGTTTAGTTAGATCTGAATGGGTCTTTCAGAATTACATTTGCAAATAGCGGCTCTCCATCTCCTTTCTACGCTTGAGTTAGATCTGAATGCGTCTTTCTGAACTTGTAAATAGCGGCTCTCCATCTCCTTTCTACAAATAATATTTTGCAAAACTCTGTTTTTATTTTTAAAAAAATGTCAAATGTCTCTTTGCTTCATACTCTCTAATATCTTGTTTTAGTTAATCGTTATTTTTGAATATCTCCGTTTTTTTTAACTAGGTAATATCCCGTATTACATATGTTAATTTATTTTAGTTTATTTAATTATATGAGAATTTTTTGAAATTTTTTTTTAGATAATTTTTTTTAAAATGGTATTTTTAGTGTTGGTATTGAAAAAATGTATTTTTGAAATTCTCATTAAAAATACATATATAACAAACAAATCTCCTAAATGTTATCAATTAAATATATTTCCTATAAAATCATATGAAATGCAATTAAAAATCCCAAATATTAATTTAATTTTTAATCTCTTTTATATTCACTTTAATTTCAGCTATTAAGCTATATTTCTAGGTTAAATTCTATTGATTTCCTCTTTGTAGTAAGATTTTGGAAAGGGGAATATCAAATTGTTTTTATATAATAAATTGTTTTTAACATTTTGGATAAGAAACACTATAATGATTTTGAATTATATATTGGATTATAGTTACAAAATGTTAAATATATATAATTATAAATATATATATATATATATATATATTGTTTTTAATTCATTATAATGTGGGTTGGAATAAGGAACCACCTCCTCATCGATTGTATTTTCTCTTTTAAGTTTTTATTGTGGTCACTACAAGGCTACACGTCCGCCATTGGGTATTAAATATTGTTTAAAGCAATTAAACAATTAAAAAGCAAATTAAAAAAAAAATTAGAAAGCATTAAATTAAAACCAACCAATAATAAGAGACCAAAACCTTAGTTTTATATATATTATTTTCGTTGATTGTTATAGTTGAAAACCTTCATATCTCTCTCTGACCTTACAAAAATGGCGGACTTGAAAATCAGAGGACATGAAACCGATATGGGCTTCTTGTCCAAGCTCAGAGTTAAAGTATTAACCCAACTAGACAAGAAATCAAGTTAAGAGTTACTCAGGCATGATGCAGCAAGACTACCTCAAGAGAGGCCACAGAGAACAACTTACATTCCTATTTCCTAGACCCAGCTATAAAGTTAACAGGAACCCAACCCTCACTATCCATGTACTGCCGTTAAGTTTTTCATTTACATGAGAAAGGGCAGGCAACAAATTACCTGAACCGAGCTCTAAATGTTTCAAGATTTTAGTGAGCATCCCAGGAAGAGAGAGGAGGAATTACCCAACCAAAGCCCATGGATTGAGGAGGTGGATGGGGCATATATTAGAGATTGATGAGAGTTTAGGAATGGAAGAATTGTATATTGACTCTCATAAGAATATCGTTACAATATACAAGCATATATATAGGAATAATCATTTAACCTACTTTCCTAACTAGTGAGATCATATAGAATATTTACAAATCATTCACATGATTATGATAGATTTATATATCTTCTTATACGCCCCCTCAATCTCAAGGTAGTAATGAAACAAATGTGGAATTAATGGTTTGAGATTGATCTTAGTAGAATGGTACAGCTTGTGCTTGAACAGCACTATCGAAGTCTTGGTGGTGACTAAGTCAGATCTTGTATAGATGGCTGTAAGCTGACGTGATTTTTGTTTGATTTTTTTTTTTCTATTTTTTTTTTTTGTTCTGATTTTTTTGTTTTGATTTTTTTTTTACTGAATTGAAAAACAACAAATAAAATTTTGAAGAAGCATCGATGGCTTGAAAACTGGAAAATAAGATTTTTTTTTTTTTTTTTTAATAATTTAAAGAAGCACTATGGCTTGATTCAGAAGCTCATAAGAAGCTTAAATGATGAAAACATTTTTTTAACAAAATAAAAAAAATAAAAAGAAAAAGCATTTGGCTTAGATTCAGAGGCTCATAAGAAGCTTGAATGATGAAAACATTTTTTTTTTTTTAACAAAAAGAAAAGAAAGATAAAAAGAAGAAGCACTTAGCTTAGATTTAGAGATCATAGATCTGAAAAAAAAAAAGAAGCTCGATAGCTTAGATTCAGAGGTTCATGATGAACTTGAATGTAGAAGCAATTTGCTTAATAACATAAAATAAAAATAAAAAGAGTTTGATCGTTAGAACTAAACTCGGGAGCAAACCTGCTCTGATACCATGTTAAAGGTTGATAAGAGTTTAGGAATGGAAGAATTGTATATTGACTCTCATAAGAATATCGTTACAATATACAAGCATATATATAGGAATAATCATTTAACCTACTTTCCTAACTAGTGAGATCATATAGAATATTTACAAATCATTCACATGATTATGATAGATTTTTACATATCTTCTTATAGCATATAGATTCAGAAGGTACTTGAAGGTGTAGTTGCTTGCTGCATTGCCAAGACGAAGTTGTTTGCCCACAGATGGTTTCCTCTGCTGTCATCTTTTGTGCAGAGATAGAATCATTTGCAAACCGACTATAGTGAAATAGGTCACAAAATGGTCAACCAATGAACATTGTTTTTTGACATATTTGCAATTGCTTCAAGCACTTCGACATATCCAAAACATGCATTTTTTTAAAACACACATAAAAGTTACAACTCACAAACCAATGAATGTTTGTGTTTTTTCTGATTATTATGAATAGAACATATAAAATGGTCAAAGCAACACAAAAAAAATGGCTTCTGTGATTTAGAGGAAGGCCAAAAGAGGTACGAGAAGTAGGAATTGAGCAGCAAGAGGGATGATGAGATTGGCTGCACCGCCTGTGTCAGAGTTTCTGGTGGAGTTACGAGGGTTGACTGGGGGTGGTGTAGCAGAAGCAGCAGGAGGAGGAGCTTCGACCTCGGGTGGTGGAGGAGACTGAGATGCTAAGCTTTCATCTTCAAAACCTGCCATAAACACGAAAACACGTCAGTACCAATGCTTTGTTCCTAGATAGATATAGTCACTTCCTGTCCTGACTTAATCACTTACAATTAGACTGCTTCCAACCCAAAATCATCCGCTCGCGGTCAAATATAATGCGGTGGCCCGACATCAAATTCTCTGCATTCGACACATACTCTCATTATATACATATATAAGTTGTGCATCAGAATTGGTTATTGAGATACTTACGTCCGATAATGTTAAGATTAATGCTCTTGAGAATACCCAAGCAGTACATCGTACTACCCTCCTGTTACTCGTATTCAAAACCAAAGAACAAAATGTAAATAGATACATTAATACAGGAAATAAAGAAAAATTAATCACCATGTCATGCCTTCGACGGTGCTGGAAAAAACGGATTCTTGAGAGTCAGCTTGGATCCTCCAACAAAAGTCACTTCTACGGGGGTTGTAACGTTTGGACTGCATGTGAAGAGGACGAGCATTAGAATTCAGATGTGGTATAGATTAGACCATCTTACTAGTAACTTAGCTAATTTACCTACTCCTCATACTTCATATTATTCTTCTAAATTTAATGTTTCCTATCTTTCTTACTTTTTAGGTATTCTGGTATGCCTTAAAAGAACGTGCTACCAAATTGGCAAAGCATATATAACTACCCTGATAAGAGTGCAAGCATGACCTCAAGTCGTAACAGAACTCAAACGGAAACTCAGGATCAACTGGGCGTCGTTCGTTATCCATAAGATCGTCAAACTGAAAAGAGTATAAGTATGAACGTCATATGATGTAACAAACACAAGCTTGGAAGAAAGGCTTTCTTCTCAGAAAACTCCATTTCAATATCCACAAAAATTACAGATATATCATAATAGCACAATATTTCTCCTAGGAAGAAAAGTTTAACACATATCTGGTATAAGAATATATGGTTAGTCTAATCCGCGCACTTACAGCTTTGGTGAAAACACCATATGCTGGCTCCAGTAAGAGAGTAAATGATGAGCCAGTGTCGAACAGTGCAAACAGGCTAACATCAACAAGATCTTCTCCCACTGATACTCCCGTCACATTTACACCATAGGCCGTACTAGTTTTCATTTTAGATTTAAAAAATGTGAAAAAGAAAATGATGAGAGATAGAAACAGAACTAGTGTAGATAGATAGTTCTGTTAATCTGATATATATTGACTTACCTTGTTTTCACAGAAATTAAAGGAGTCTCCTCCTGGTCTGTGTAGCCTTTATCTCCGAAACTGATTCTTCCGACAATGCCAATGACACGCCCGAAACACATTGAAAAGGAGTTTGCAGTGATGTTAGCTTTTGCTAGAAGGCTCGGAACAGAATAATCTTTCATACCAATCCCGAGAACACCGTTCACAGCAATATTTCTCTGGAGCACACCTGTCTGGTTCTGACCGCAACTGCACAACAAACACGGTTCAGTTCTTTGACATCTCCTTGGTTGCCTCATAGGTCATTTCTCAAACAGAGGACAATTGATGGAGCCGTACATGAGTTCTAAGAGAGGCAATAGACATAGACTTTTTTACATGTCCGAAAACTCACTTCATTCAATAGGTTGCTTATTTTTCATGGCATTAACAGGTGCAAATGACGGTTTGTTTAAAAAAGACAAAGGCAAAGAATCAATTACTTACCCAAGTGTGACATTAGCTTTGACGGGCTTTAAATCCTCATCCTCTGTGACCAGATGCAATACATCCTGTAACAATGTCCCTGTAGTGACGGTGGTGCTAGAGTAGGGAATCTGATAAGGGCAAATACTTGTAGGAGAAGAACATCCTCTTGATCCAAGACAGCGCTTGTCACTGCATCTAATGCTTGAACTTGTAGAAGATGCATTTGGCTGTACAGATTGAGTGGTAGACTCTGTGTTAAAAAAAAAAAAGAGAAACGAAATGAGTCACGGAACAAATAGTCTGAAGAAAATGTCTAACTGCTTCGGGAACGGAAAGGTACCTGTGGAAATCCAGCATCTTCCAAGTCGCGGATGCAAGTAGTACCGCAATTGCAAGGCAACCAAAACAAATCGCTGCCTGTGTCCAGAGCCACCAAGAACCAAGTAGCTGGTGTTCCCACAGAGACATTGGCGTAATGCAGGCTGAAACCACATGTATACACACACACAAAAAAAAAAAAAAAATAAATAATAGGCAATGGAGTCGAGCATTACTCATTCTTCATACCATAACACTTAACCATATCACGAGTACCACAAATGATGTTTGCATTAAAAGAAGAAAACGAATTAATTGTGAATCAAGAGGAGAAGGTCAATTACAATCCCATAATATCAACTGCAACTGTGAGGTTTCCCTCCATGGAAGTGAGGGGGGACTCTTCGTTGTTGGAGGCAAGACCTCGACCTCTGATGAAGCGATCACGGTGGGCCAAAACCTTGAAATACTCCAAACTTCCCATTTCCGGAACTAGATCGCTAAACCCAAGATTATGCTTGACAGCATCAGAGAAAATGTGGTGAACTTCGAAGCTAAACTTCCCAGCACTCTCACATTGCTGCAGCCCCCAACACGCCACTAACACAGACAATAGCACAAACACTTGGCGTGCAACGGCCATGGCTTTACTTCTCTCCGATGTTTTTTCCCAATAAAACAAATCACTCTCCTTTTAACTTCTCAGATAAGGAAACATGCCAGGACAAATCCCGTATAAGTAAGAAAATTGAGGAAATGAAAAGGTCAAAAGCTTGAATCTTTCGCATTGTTTCAGACATGCTGAGAGAAGAACATTTGATCCTCCGAGGTAATACTTGTTTAATCGGAGTAGTAGCCATTATCTTGTATCTACGTCTTCTTCCCTGAAACTGAAGGTTGACAAAGGCAGAGTCTCTTTGCCTGAGGGAGACGACTTCTTGAATTAGCCGTTATAATAGTCAACTACTCAACTCTCTCTTCTTCTTTTTTTTTCGACAAATGGTCAACTTTTTCTTATTGCGGAAAAGCCCCTCTACTCTTGGTATTTTCACTTAACTCCTTCTGTATAACAGTGTCTTCGTATGCGCAACATTGCAGTTGACTGGAATTGGTTTATCCGGTCAATGTCAAAATGAAAGTATACAAAAATACCCTTTTTATTACCAGTCTGTTTCATTTCAATCACATTGGACATTTGGACCCAAGCAGTAAGAGAGGCATTAACAAATCTCCACGCACTTTTGACAACAATAACATACATTGTAACAGGGAAATAAGCTTACTGAACATTGTTTTGCTCATCAATCGAGGTTTATTATTATATGAACATAATAAAGGCCAAAAGGGGTAGGAGAAGTAGGAGTTCAGCTGCAAGAGGGCTGAGGTTGGCTGCACCGCCTGTGCCAGGGTTTCTGCTGGAGTTACGAGGATCGATCAGGGGTGGTGTAGCAGAAGTAGCAGGAGGAGAAAGAGTCGGTGGTGGAGTGGATACACTTGGTGGAGGAGCTTCGACCTCTGGTGGTGGAGTTGTAGATTCCAAGCTTTCATCTTCAAAACCTGCCATTAACACAAAACACTTCAAAAAACAAAAAAAAAAAAACACAAAACACTTCATTATCAATGCTTTGTTCCTAGGTATATACTAGTCACTTCCTGATTTGATCACTTACAATTAGACCGCTTCCAACCCAAAATCATTCTCTCCCGGTCGAATACAATGCGGTAGCCTGACATCAAGTTCTCTGAAACCACCAATATGTGAAAATGCATTTAACACATACTCTTTATTTTTCTCTCTGCTTCAACTATAAGCATTGAATGCGTTGCCGCGTAAAACTCAGTTTTGGGAATACTTACGTCCGATAATGTTAAGCTTCAAATCCACGCTCTTCAGGATAGCCAAGCAGTACATGGCCGAATCGTCCTGTTTATAAGGTTGAATACAAAAAGCAAATGTATATGAATACGCTAACCCATGAAACTTTGTGAAACTGAAGGAAAGAAAAACACCAATATCTTGCCTCATTCCACACTGTGAAAAGCGGATCTCTCAAAGTCATTTGGGATCCTCCTGCAAAAGTCATATTTACTCTTGGGAATTTAAAGCTTGTAGTATTTGGACTGCATGCAAAGAGGAATAACATCAGAATGCATATGTGAAATAGAGACATGCTATTTTACAGATTACTTAGCTAGTTAACTAAAAACATACACTACTGTTCTCTTTTACATTCAGTGTTCCCCCTACTTCTTATTTTATAGGCGTTATTCGTTAGAAGTCCAACACATTTTACTGAAACGGGTAAAAGCATATGCCAAGAGTGCATGCATGACCTTGTGATCAAATGGAATCTCAGGATCAATCGGGCGTCGCTTGTCCTTGACATTATCGTGAAACTACAAAGGTAAAAGAATGAAGGTCATGTTATGTAACAAACGCAAGCTTGGAGGAATGACGCCAACTGAAACATTACAGATACAAGAAATCTAATGATTTAATTGCACAAAAGTTTCTTGAAGAATGAAAACTTCACTTAGATATGGTATTAGTATAATGAATCTGGCCAGACAGCATTATAGTAGATAATTAGTCTGATCTAAGGCACTTACAGCTTTGGTAATAAGACCATATGCTGGCTCCAGTAAGTGTGTAAATGATGTGCCAGTGTCGAAGAGAGCTAGCATCTGAACCCCGAGAACATCTCCCCCCACTGATACTTCGGTCACATTCACAGCATATGTTGGACTAGTTTTCATTTGGGACAAAAGAAAGTCACAGAAGACAGAAACAGAATCGTTATAGATAATACGACAAGTTGACAAAGTTTTAAGCCTTTTCAAATCAGATTGGAATTGGCAACGTACTTTGCTTTAATAGGAACTAGTGGTGTCTCTAGCTGGTCCGTGTAGCCTTTGTCACCAAAGCTGATTCTTCCGATAAAGTCAACAATATTCCCGAAACACATTGAGAAAGAGTTTGCAGTGATATTTGCTTTTGCCAGTAGACTCGGAACTGAGTAATCTTTCATACCTAGCCCAAGAAGACCATTCACAGCCACACTTCTCCGATACAAACCTGTCTGATTCTGACCGCAGCTGCATCACAAACCCATGTGAGTTCCAAGAGAGGCAAAAAAAAACCTTTACTTTTAATATTTTTTTCAGTGACCAGCTTTCAAACTAAGTTCAATCTCATCGTACCAATATATAGATTGCTTGACGGATTATAAAAACGGCTTTTAACACGAAATGAACATATCTTTAGAGGTTAAAATAGCGGCAGAACGGGTTTTGTTAAGAAAAGACATATAACAAGGAAAAGAAAGTGATTAACTTACCCAAGCGTGATATTAGCTTTGACAGGCTCTAAACCCTCGTCCTCTGTGACCAAATGCAATACATCCTGTAACAATGTCCCTGTAGTGACGGTGGTGCTAGAGTAGGGAATCTGATAAGGGCAAATACTTGTAGGAGAAGAACATCCTTCTGATCCAAAACAACGCTTGTCACTGCATCTAATGCTTGAACTTGTAGAAGATGCATTGGGACTGTATAAATTGAGTGGTAGACTCTGTGTCAAAAGAAGACAAATTTAGGGAATAAATAAGTTAAAAATGAGACTATTAAAAAAAAAGGTATTTGCTTTGGAGAGGAGTAAGGTACCTGTGAAAGTCCAACGTCCTCCAAGTCACGGATACAAGAGGAACCGCAATTGCAAGGCAACCAAAACAAATCGCTGCCAGTGTCAAGAGCCACAAGGAACCAAGTCGCCGGTGTACCAACAGAGACATTGGCGTAATGCAGGCTGAAGCCACATGGATATACAAATTATATTCAACAAGCCAAGGAGTCAAAATATGGTTGCATAAAAAAAAAGAAAACGAAAGGAGAAGAGGCATTACGATCCTAGAAGGTCGATTGTAATCGTGCGGTTACCCCGCATGAACGTGACAGGAGGTTCTTCGTTGTTGGAGGCAAGACCTCGACCTCTGATCAACCGATCTCGATGGGCCAAAAGCTTGAAGTAGTCCAAACTTCCCTTTTCCGGAACTAAATCGCCAAACCCAAGAGTTTGCTTGACCGTATCAGAGAACATGTGATGAACTTCGAAGCTGAACTTCCCAGAAGCCTTACATCTCTCCAAACCCCAACACACCACTAACACAGACAATAACACAAACACATGGCGTGCAACGTCCATGACTTCAATCTCCGAGCTTTTCCGAGAAAACAAAAAGAACTCCGGAATAAAACTCCGGTTGCTTTCTCAGATAACGAAATACAACGGGACAAATCCCGTATATGTAAGGAAACCACAAAAAAGTCAAAAGGTTGACTAGTTCGCATTGTACCAAACATGCTGAGAGAAGCTGATTTGATACTTGGGAGTAAAAATACTTGTTTAATCGGAGTAGTAGCCATTATTTGCATCTTCGTCTTCTTTCCCTGAAGCTCAAGGTTGACAAATGCAGAGTCTTTTATCCGGTGGGAGACGACTTCTGGACTTAGCCGTTATAAAAAGTCTCTAAAGTCAACTCTTTCTTTTTGCGGAAAAGTCCCTCTAGTCTTCGTATTTTCCACTTTACTCCTTCTATATGTTCTATCTTCTAACTAACTAATCAACGAACAGTGTCTTCGTAATGCGCGACATTGACTGGAGTTTGTATATCCGGTCAATGTCAAATGAATGTTTACAAAATCACCCTTAAACAAATCTTCTAATATGCTCCACGCACATTAACAATTACAGTAAAACCTCTACAAATTAATAAGTCCGAACCACTAAATTTTATTAATTTATTGAAGTTTTAATTTATTAATAAATAAATATTTTAATAATTTATACATTTTTTTATTTTTATAGTTTCGAATATTTTATCTTATACAGTAAAACCTCTATAAATTAATAATGTTGGAACCAAGACATTTTATTAATTTATAGTGATATTAATTTATCTATATTAGTCACGTCTTGCGCTCGTGACCACCAGGCGTTCCATAACTGTCATATGCTCGCTTCTTTAATAACAATGTTCATGACATTTTCAATGTTTTGTTCTCGTGACACAATTCCCGTTGTATGCTCATGACATTGCCTATATCATGCGTCGTCACGTGCTCAAGAGATTGTTCATGTCGCACGCCTCTGCTGCTATTTGTGTCACGTGTGACTGCCGCTATCCATGTTACGTGTTCATAACATCGTTCATGTCATGCGCTCCTCGTGTTAGTCTTGTGCTCACAACAGTCACATGGTTGCTCATGACACAAATTATCGTCTTGTGCGCGTGACGGTCTGCTGCTCCATAACTAGTCATGTACTTTTTTCTTTAACTTTAATGTTTATGACATATTATTTATACCTTGTGGTCATGACAGTTAGGTGTTTCGTAACTGTCACATGCTCCTCTTTAATAAACAATGTTTGTGACATTGTTTATGCTATGTGCTCATGACAGTAAGGTGTTCCTTAACTGTCACGACCTTAACTGTCACGTATTTACTCTTTAATATTGCATTGCAACTTAGTTTCTTCAGTATTTCATGAATATATGACTTTCCAGCTATCTTGTCAAATTTTACTTGTTGCTGGATCTTTTGTGGTTAGCGTTGCATCACAGTGTGAATGGGTTTTACGCTCATGCCACACTTGCTTACGCGATCAAGAGATCGTTCGCGCCAAACGTCTTCCGTTGCAACTCATGTCGCGTGTTCCTGTCGGACTCTCATGTCGTATGTTCATAACGTCGATCATGTCGGGCGATCATGACATTCGAATGGTCCATAACATTGCGATGACGACAGTCAGGCGCCCTTTATTGCAGTAGCGCTCATGACATTAAGAGCTCATGATACAATTTAATGTTTACAAAATCACCCTTAAACAAATCTTCTAATATGCTCCACGCACTTTGACAATTACAGTAAAACCTCTACAAATAATAAGTCCGAACCACGAAATTTTATTAATTTATTGAAGTTTTAATTTATTAATAAATAAATATTTTAATAATTTATACATTTTTTTATTTTTATAGTTTCGAATATTTTATCTTATACAGTAAAACCTCTATAAATTAATAATGTTGGAACCAAGACATTTTATTAATTTATTGTGATATTAATTTATCTATAAATTATTAATTATTATATTAAACTATAAAATAATAATTATTAATTTCTAGATATATTTTTAATTGTTTAAATTTTTTAAAAATATAAATTGAGACAATTTTAGAAAAATAAGATTAGATTTTCAAATGTTGTAAATTTTATGGTTTAGGAATTGAACTTGTAATATTTAGAAAAAAATTATTGACAATTAATTACACATACTATAGACAAATTGACTTATACACATGACATACATAAATTCAAATTTATGAATAGTATTAATTTTCCTATTTTAATAGTCTGTCAAATTATCAAATTATAAATGATGCATATATAAAAATTGAAAACTTTAAAAATTTAACTACTTTTATGACATGTTATGTTATAGAATATTTTAGAGATATAGTTATAGTTTGAAAATACAATATTACAATTGTTCTATAGAAATGAGCTTTAGGAGAAACATACATTATTATATCACTATATATATATATATGTAAATTTTCATGATTATTAATTTATGATATTGTTGGGACCATATTTTACATGGGGATTTCAAAAAATATATTATTTTATTATTTTATCGAATTTTGTTAATTTTTACACTGGCCCGACTTGGGACCAACAAAATTTATTAATTTATAGAGGTTTACTGTACTTTTGTTATAATTTACATTTTATAGAATTTTGTTAATTTATAATTTCGGCTATCCTAATATGATGGATGTCAATAATTTACTAGATTATCCAGATTATAATGATTAATATATAGAAGTTCAGAGTTTAGAAAAAACTATTGTTACTATACTTGATGATAAAGTCCAAGAATATATTGCGATATCTTTAGAATCAATTACACATAAGAAAGCAACTATCGCATCTAGGACGTTCCACAACTTTTGGATGCAATGTGAGAAAATAACACAAAAAGATATTGATGCAATGAGAAAGATTATAGATGAGCTCCAACAAGAATGCAAATTCAAGAATTGGCAAAAAACAATAGAGTCATATTTCACTAAATTTTCTTAGATATATATATATATATATATATATATATATCTATATATACAACATTTTTGAAGTACATTTTGTGTTCTACCCTTTGTTTTGTAAGATATTACATAATTAATCCTTTGACAATTTGAATAAACAAGAAAGAAATTGAGGTTAGTTTTATAAACAAATAATACCAAATTTGGAAATAGTATATGTTTTCCTAAAATATCTTAACAAAATCAATTTCTGTTTTTTTTTAATTAAAAGTTTTAAATGTTTTAGTGAAAAAAGAAACTATAATATCTTATGTTGATTATCCCTAAATTATCTCCACTTTATTACTATGTTCCTATAATGTTAAAACGACTAGATTAGGACCTGCGGTACACCGCGTGGTAAAATTATTTATAACTAAAATATTTAAACTATAAGTTGTATTTGTTGGTTAAATATGTTATAATTATATAATAATTATTAATTTTATGGTTTAAACCATATAATATTGCAATATAATTTATTTTTTACATAATATTTATTTAATCAATTTAATTAGATATGTCTATTCTCTGATACCGACAGTGTTAGCAAAATAATGAAATGATGTTTTACCCGTGTAACACCGAATTAATGATAATTTTTAATTTATAAAAATATTGATAAAACCCGTCCTGCTATATAAACCATCGATATATTTTAACTCACACTATATCATCTTAATTTTTAATATTTATTGTGTATCTACGGTATAATATTTATCATATTTAACTTTTTAAAAGTTTTAAATATTTATCATATTTAACCTTATAAAAATATTTAAAATTAAGAACCGGAATAAACCAAATAAAAGTTTTTAAAGTTTGAATGCGTGATAAATCAAGCTTTCTACTCATTTGTATTCAGAATCATTTTGATCTCTTTTATAGTATGACTCTGAACCATTGCCCAATTTTTTTAGACGATGTGAGATATTGTATCCGTATTTTTTTATTCATCTAATTGAGTAATATATGCCCGTTTTTAAAATTTTTTGTTACATCATATGCAGGAAAAAATCACAATTTTTATTAATTAAATGTACTATAAAATAATTCAAGATAATTTAAATATAAATTCAAATACAAATGAAAGGGAATCTTATATTTATGTTTGAATGAGATACAAAGATTTCCTAATTTTTATAAATCTTACCTATAATTAATTTTGAAATTTTTGGTAACTAATATTATAGATATTTTTAACATCAAACATTAAACGAACGTCAAACATCAAATAAATTTATTGAATTTGGGGGTTATGCCTAATTAAGTGTACAAAACAATAGGACTTCTCACATGGTATGAACCATCCGACCAGACCAGAGACGCAGACATAATACCAGAAATACCAGCAAGGCTCTTTCCAGAGATTGTAACGGTGTAAGACTTCTTCTCCCCCGGTGACTTGAAATAGAGAGTCTGTGGCTCAACCTTGATTCTGAGTTTGGGATTCCCAGACAATTTTGCCTTGTAAGTGGATCTTTTTTTCCCAACGTTGGTGACTGTTCTTGAAAATGTGATATCTGAAGTGGATGAGGCTGAAACTTTGGCTGTCATTGATGGGTAGTTGAGATTTCTCATGTTAATCTTAGATTTTTCAGAACAAGTAAAGGTTCTGCCCACGAGAGTACTAATTCCTCGGGATGAGTAGTCCAAAGAGCAAAGCATGTTCAAGTAATCCTCTTTAGCTATTTCGTAAACAAGTCCTGGATCAGCTGCTACTGTAGGGTTAACAAATCCTGATCCATATGCAAACTCAGCTTCTGCATTTTTCGAAGCGTCCATTACCCAAGCTGCAACAAAAACAAAAAACGATTCAAGCCACAAGTCACTTAAACTTTTTCTTCAGGGAAGAAATAGTTCGATGTTGATACCGGTAGTCATGATAGCTGATTTGACGGCAGAAGGTGACCAATTAGGACGAATTGTCTTGACATAAGCAGCTACACCTGCGACATGAGGGCAAGCCATAGATGTTCCGCTCATCATATAGTAATCCACACTTTGTCCTGGAAGTGCCGTTTGAGCCAATGGTGTATATGCCGCTAATATATTCACTCCTGGAGCTGTTATATCTGGCTGCATATATATTAGTTGTCAAGACACCGATCCAAATACCAAAAAATGCAAATTACACACAAAATTCTGTGAATTTTGTTTTAAGTTTTTAATTAGTACCTTCATAATGTCGCTAAAGAGAGTGTTTGGACCACGGGAAGAGAAATTAGCAACTATGGGATGATAATCTTTAAATGTACCACTCTTCCTTATAGTTCCTTGCGGGTTTCTGTTTCACATCGAAAAGTTTCATAAACATCTTCAAAAAATCTAATCAAATAATGTTTATGGAAAAGTTTCTTACGGTGAAGAGAGAACGTAAGATCTGAAGGCTTCATAATTGGTATCATTTAAGGTTGAAACCGCAATAAGATTAAGAACAGGATCAACATTAGTTGCATGAAGGATAGTTCCAACTGCACCTGCGTCTTTTTGTTCCATAACATTATTTGGAACATCGCACACAACAATCTTTCCTTTTACCGTGTTCAGGCAACCGCTAGTGCACCTCCTACCAGAGAATGAATGCCAAATAAATGAAGATATATACATAAAAGTGAAAATTCTTGAGTCACAAGTTAGGTCGCTCAGAGTTCTTGAATCACAAGTTACCTTGCTAGCTCTTCTGGACACTTGCTTGAAGCAGTTTTCCCGTATGCCAAAGGATACTTCTTTCCTTTTAAGTCAAAGTCATTGATCGATCGTCCCTGAACATCAATACATAATCACCATGAGTGAAGACAATATCACATTCATAAATCAACTAAAACAAGAGAAAACCTTCTAACCGGTATGGTTTTCCCTTCTCCGTTGACCACATTAGTAACAAACTTTCTATCAGAAGCTGCTGCCACCGATATGATCCACGGTGAAAGCTTAGACGTTGTTCCAAGTTTTGGACCTAAGTTTCCGGCAGAAGCCGTGGTAACAATGCCTTTGAGCATCGCGTGAAACGATCCAATAGCGATAGGGTCAACATCGACTCTAGCAATACCTCCTCCAATAGAAATGGTTATAACATCGACTCCATCAGCAATAGCATCGTCAAATGCAGCTAAAATTGCATCGGCATTACAACCTGGTGGCTCGCAAACTCTGTAAATAGCAATTCTACCTAAAGGCACACCACCTCTTGCAGTTCCTTGTGCCACACCGTTCACACTCACTCCTTTTACTTTGTTTCCTGCGGCTGTTGAAGCCGTGTGTGACCCGTGGGGGTCATCGTCCCTAGCCGAGTTCTGCACATAGTGTCGTGCTCCAATCACCTTCCTGTAAAAGGTGGATTGATCTTTATCTTTTGATATTTTCTTGTCAAGCGAGAAAATTGGAAAAGAAAAAAAAAAGTGAAAATGTTACTAACTTGTTGCAGGTGAAATTAGTTCCTCCTGCGCAAGTTCCTTTCCATTTTTTTGGTATTGGGCCGAAGCCTTTATCCAAAAAACTCTTGGACTCAGGCCAGATTCCGCCGTCTATTACCCCAACTATTATATTGGTCTCAACATTAGGGACGTGCTTGCTCTTGTCACCAAGTCCCATGAACTCGTAAGATCTTGTGGTAAGAAGCTTATAAACCGTATTTGGAAAAACCGAAACCACACCGTCCATACCTTCGAATCACACATGAAAAACATTTTCAAATTAACCATCATGAACGAGTGTCTCATAATATTTTTATGATCATATAAATTTACGCACCCATAAGTTTATCTCTTTCAGATTCAGTAAGTTTGGCTGCAAAACCATTGAAACTTCTTCCATAGCTTCTGACCAAAGACTCCTCAACGGAACTGCAGATCAAAAAGCGAAAAAATAATAACGTAAACAACAAGGAACAAGATTTGAGAATCTTTTATCAAACCTTGATTCGATAACTTCTTGAAGAATATTCTGATGGTGAGACATAGGAAAGTAAGAAGCATTTGAAGGAAGAGCTCCCATGTATGCAATATACACCTGCATGCGTCAAAATGTCACAAGTCACAACCCATAATGAGAGACCAATACAAGTTAAGAAAACGTAGATTAGTTCTTATGGATAACGACTTGCCTTTCTTTCATCTTTAGCTGTAGGAATTTGACAACGGCTCATGAGAAGAACCGAAAAAAGACATAGAATCAAACCAAGGGAAGACATTATCGAGATGTTCAATTGTTTGATTAGAATTCTCAATATGTGAAGTTGCTAGTACATATGGTTATCTATATACTATATTCGTGTGTAAGAGATAAATTATCTTGACAATTACTGAATTATTTATGCTGTAGAGATTTATTTATATTCATTAAAAAGCTTCTTTTGTTTTTGTAGACATCAAATCACTATTCATATGGAAGCAAAATCCATACTTCATGAATGTTTAATCCACATCCTCAATCAACTCATAAATCAGATTTCCAAAAAAAATTAAAAAATTCACGATCTTATAATAATATTATATAAAATTTTCAAAATTTAAAAATATTGAAGACATTTGTTATTAATTATTATTAATATACTTATTATTTTTATTTTTTTTGTAAAATTACAATCTATTAAATTATTGGGTAATATTAATTTTGACCTTTTGTAGTAGCTTCACATCAAACAATTCAATCTAAAATTAATAAAGTAACAATATAAAACAAATGTGAATAAATTTGATTGATAAGTGTTTTTATAGTTTCTGTTTTATTAATTTTTCATTAGTAGTATTAAAGATTAATATAATATCTATATTTGAGAAGTCCATTTTTATATCTCTATTTTGTAATGCTTTGTTTAATATAAAACCAACAAGTATAGAAAATGGGTTTAGTATTGTGGAGAACATGATTCATTCTTATCTTTCCACTAAATTATTCTCTTAAATATTTAAAATTTGGGTCAGCATCCTTTTTATTGTTAAAAATAGAGAAATAAGATAGTTCAAATTTTTCATATAGGATAATATTTACAATTTTTTCCTATTTTACTAATATAATAAGGAAATAGATCTTGGGTCTAATATAATTTGGAGGTAGTGTTCTTAAGAGCATGACCAAAGGTGGAAACGCTGAGAGTTTCTCAAAAAAACAATAAAAATCATGTTTTAATTAATTAATTATATTTCTATTTTGTTTAATAAATAAATTAATAGAAAACTGACACATGTATGAGTAACTGTCTCTTAAGTTTCTTCCAGGAAAACATTCCTTTCTCTAATGCTTTTCTCATATTTATTATTATTTTAGTAAAGAGTATCTGTTTAATGTTGTTGGAGATAGCCTTAGGGGGTTATTGGTTTGAGAGTTAAATAGAATCTTAATCAATACAATAAAACTAGAATGTGTTGCTCTCTTTAACTGACAACTCAGCATTTTAGGCTCTTCTCAGCTTGACATTTCAGAAAAATTGTTAGCCAATAGAAACATTTCAAATAATACAACTCAACATGTCTTAACCTATAATAACTTTTGTTTTTTCCATGTCATATTTTCTCCTAAATTTGATCTTATTTTGTTGGGCTTAGTTTTTAAAATAAGTGGGCTTTAAAGTTTTTAAAACAAATGATCTTATGATAAGCTATTTCTTAGAATAATGGATACGTGCATCTAAATTTATGAAATACTGTACGACATTTATGTTTTGGTTTCTTCTATTCAATGATCATTTATGTTTGACTTAGACGACTATTAGCACATTTATGTTTGTAAACTCCTCTACCCATTTATGTTTGTCAATTATTAATAGATTTTTTTTTTAAATGAAGCACCGGACATATTGTTTTGCCACGTGAAATAAACATCGCCTAAATGAAACTGAACCAAATTGACCGTAATATATAAACCGAATTGGTTTAAACTTTGTTTCATCGAGAACATTCCTCAGTAGACACCAGTAGTATTTATGATTGACGACTGATTTCAGTATATATAACCAGAATGGGTTTTACTTTTACATTATGTAACAAATTTTTGCAGATAAAATCAATGTTATGAGTAAAGTTATTTTCGAGGATCTAAAATTTGTTTGTGTAATAAAAAAATATATAATCCGTAAGAAATATATGTTTAGATCAAATTACTATGTATCAACTAAATATATAGTCTGTTCTTTCTTTAATCTATGCAAGATTTTTTTTTTTGTTATTTTTTTGTGTAAGAATATGTTTCACCCGTGAAATATTATACCAATGGTATTAAGTAAGTCAATTGCCTATAATAATAATTATTTTGATAATTTTATTTAGAAAAATTTAATATGTGAATAGTAATCAGTTTTTTTTAATAGGTGAAAAAATTAGAGTTTTGAAAATGTTTTAGATCTAATAATATTATATTTTAATAATTAAGTATGTTATAAAAATGATTAAAATAAATTTTAAAATTGAAATGTTTGATTTTCTAATTAATAGAAAATAAATATTCCTTAATCATTCAATAACAATTATGTGTAAATATTCATAAAAATGAGGGCAATAAATTCATTGACATTAACCCATCATCATATCAAAAGCCTAATCATAAACCCCAAAAAGGAGATGTCAATGACAAAAGAATGTTTTGATGGATTTCTTTTTTGATTAAAAACATTCAATAAAGTTTCATATCCCAAGAAAAAAAATGGTTACAATTTTGAACACAAGTTTGACTCATATGAGTTAATTTTTCTAAAGCGAGAAAAAACATTTTTTCATTATATCATAAACATGTAAGGAAGTAGAGTTGATATAATTAACACAATCAAACAATTTTTTTAAAACAAAAAGTTCTTAAAAATCTCCTCCGTGTTGATAAAAACATGAAATATCAAATGCCAAAATGGATTAAATAAAACAAAACAACTAACAATAATAATGGTCCTCCAATACATCCTAATACAAGAAAATATTGATTTTAATTTACAATTTCATTACAATAATAAAAGTAGAAATACATAATAACAAAAACCTAAAACCAAAAATATTACCAATGAACATTGTCAAAACTATATTAATAATGACTTTTGAATTATAAACACATATAAAATTATTGAAAAATAATAAAAATAAAAATAAAATATAAACAATCCCGCGACGTAGCGCGGGTACTATCCTAGTGATTTTAAAAGTTATGTAAAAGATGTTGTTATTCAATCAAGACTTTTTAAAACTCTTTAACAATTTGGTGTTATTAGTTGTGGATTTGTAAAAAGTTATCTAAAATCTTGATAAATCTAGTGTTATTGGATTAAGAGTTTTACTAGACGTGGACCCACACGTACGTGCAGGGATAAATTACCGGAATTATGTTTGTGTGAAATTTACATATTTGTAATGAAGAAGCGTTTGGTTGTTGTAGTATTTGTAGTGTATCTATAGTCTTTGTATAATATGTGCCACATTTTTTCTAGGTATTATAAATCCATGAACTATCTACCCATATAAAAACCGTCAAAATATTAAAGCTTTTCAAACCGGATAACCTAAATTGTCTAGGTAGAAAAACTCACCTCGTTAGACATGCCCTGTAATACTATAGTTTCAATCTATTAGTAATTAACTCTACTTTTAGCTGAACAAATATGTGTTGGGTCCGATTCAGCCCGATTATCAAATCCTTTGCCATGTCCAATAAATTTAACTCACCGAATAAACTCTAACAACAAAAATTCACCTTTTGTGACTCGCTGGCTAAAACAGTAACAGAAAAGAAAAAATAAGTGTTTGAAGAGGCAATTTCTTTAACTTTCCTCGACCACATCACCACATCATCAAATCGGATAGAAATATCAAACAATATGTAAATTCATCAAGAATTTACTGAATTAAGTACACCGTCCCCGTCTCTGAAGTGTTTCGTGGACAGAAATGGCTAGGAAACTTTATCGAAACGTTTCTCTGACGTTTTGAACTATTGGGGACGGCTGGTAATTGTTGGGGATGGGATAGGTGTGATTTGGGGACGTTTCCGAGACGGTTCTTGCAAAAACTTAGTGTATCTTATATCTAAAAATGTTACAAACTTCTTTCCTGAGTTTGTAGCAAGTTATGTTCTATAACTAACCTAAATGGTTTTGTCAAAAAACTTTAATCTTCTTTGGAGGCTGAACAAAAACCCTAATCTAAATGTAGAAGATGATGATGTGTCTTGTTAATTGTTCTTTTTAAGTTTTTTAAAGTCCTAAATGGGGGTTTCTAATGTTAAGTATTATTTTGACTAACAAAAACACTTGATAAATAAAGTAAAAAAGCAAACTTTTAGCTTATAGTTATCACTAACCTATGTTATGTGTTCGAATTTAAAATTTGTAGTGACTTCATTATCTTTGGCATTTTAAAATTAAGCTATATATATATATATGTTTGTATTTATATATATGAACTTATAAGTATATGTTTATTAAAGTACCCATGCTGTCTCCGTATCTATAAATTTTTACTTTGCCATTTCCCGTCCCCGTAATCGTTTTAGTACACTTACCCATTTCAGTGCTACTTAGGAGTACAACACTATGTGTGTTATTCTATTTCAAGGTAAGCAATTACATTTATACTTTTTATTTGATCAGGTTTGGGATTTCTATCAGGTGTATATTCTTGCTTTATAAATAGATTTTCAGGGCTTTTTTATTATATTTTCAGGATCTTGCAAATAATCAATGGATCTAAATTCAGATCATTAGCTCCACGCCCAAAGCAAGTCCCGCCATCACTGATCAGGTTCTTACAATTTTCATATTCTCTCGTTGATGTAAATTAGATTAACGAAAAAGGTTTATTAAAAAAATTTGGATCCAAGTGGGTTTTTAATTGTTTAATAAACTGTAAATTATTATCAAATTATAAGTGTTTGGGCAAAATTAATCGATTCGTTTAAAGACTACGGAAACAAGAAACAAATGTTGAATAGTTGCTTTTATTAATCAAAGTCTCGAGTTCAAGTACAAGAATTCAAGGCACAGCGAATCAATCTATAAACCCTAGATGCGTTCTAGAGTTGAGTCGTGTGTCTTGTGTTTTAGGTCTCTTGCTTTTTTTGTCGATCCTGTCTCTCGTGGAGGCTACCCTCCTTATATAGAGATTCTTTTACCCTAATCCCTTAGGATTTGTCTTGGGCTTGCCGACTCTATCTATGACAGGGTCGGTCGCGAGACTCTTGGCCCATTAGTGAAGTCGGTCGCTAGACTCTTGCTCTCTTGACGGATCTAGTCGCGTGACTTTCGGTCTATTGACGAAAGTCACGAGATTCTCGGTCTCTTGATAGAGTCAGTCGCGAGATTCTCGATCTCTTGACAGAATCAGTCGCAAGAATCTTAGTTCATTGAACCAATCAAGAAGATTCTCCTTTTACAAGATAAATTCATATTTATGTTGACTTTATCCAGCAAAATATGCATTGACTAAATAAATTATATTTACTTATTTATTATGATAAAATTATGCACAACAGTTAGCCCTCCACTCTCTATTTTCTTAGTAAGAATTTAGAGAGTAGTTAAAAATAGTGGTATTATTTTTCCAGCCAACAAAATCTCAAAGTCATGTACCTTTTAGAACGATCAGTAATGGCTTGTGACGTCACCAAAGCAGCTTTATCGAATAGTGACTCCGTAGAGACAATGTTGAGTCCTTAACACGTCCTGACCGGGATCGTTTTTGTACTTGACTCTATGTGCCATGACCATTTTGTAGGTTCTGACATTCTTGTCAGTCATAAGACTTGCTCGTGGCATTGATCTTGTATATGATAACATTCTCTTACCGTATGATAATCTCCACATGTGAGGATGTACGTGACAGTCAATTTCTTATCTTGTGCATGAGACACGATTTAGGTCTCGCATTCATGACATGATTTGTCTCTTGACATGACTTATACCTCAGGCGCAAGACATTGTTTAAGTCTTGTGAACATGACATTATATGTGCCTTGTCTTCATTAAACATGTCTGAGTAGTTTGGTTGTTAGGCTCAGGGTTTTTCATAGGGTTTTTATGAATTATTAGATCTGTTTATTTAGGATTCATTATCTATCTAGATCTTCATCTTAGGTTCTTCTTTATATTAATTATTGATTGATCACCTAGAATTAATACTTTAGGAAAATAAATTGATATGAGAATATAATTGATTTTCCTGATAAAACCTTTTGATGAGCAAAATTATTTCTTGCAAAGAGATTTGATTTAATAATTTTGTGAACAATCTAAACCTGATTTTGTTGCTGATTTATTACCTAGAATTTTGCAAAGAGATTTGAATTTTCTGGTTTAAAATTTAGATATTATTTGCAGTGAGAACTGATTTAATTTACAAAAGTGTTTAGAGTTCTAGATCTGTTCTTAATTGCTTGAATCCTAATTTATTGATTGATTTAATATTTCATAAATTCCTGAGAAATTCCCTAGGCCTAGCTTTTTGATCTTCTGAATTTACAACAGCTTTATTTGATATTTTGCATTGCTATTTTAATTTAAATCAATTTTTTTAGCATAATTATAAAACTCTATAATTTATTGTGTAATCTAGAGTCTCTGTGGAATTCGACCCCTAAGTACTGCATTGATCTCTTAATTTGAGAGAGTAGCTCTAGGGTTTAATTTGAGCATATCAGGCAATATGGATGGGAGGTGATGATAGGTGTCCAAAACAGACACGTCCCGAAGAGAAAGGTATTAAAAACATTTATACATTACAAAGGGCTTCACTATAAATTTAATTTTTTAAAAAATTAATGGTTAATTGGTGATATAGTTACAGATGACTGTCGGAAGAGGAAAAGAGCAGACACCGCAACAATTGACAATAAGAAAGAGAAGAGCACGAGAAATGATGTGCGACCGGGGGTACGCCCATTGTTGATGAACGTTTAGACGATGACCAATTTGAAAGGTATGCGGCGGAACTAAGCCGGTTCTACAGGAAACAAGAAGCACTGATAAAGGAAAATCAGGCAAACATGGAGATTTTCGTACGTACAGAGATCCGCAAGGAAATAAGAGCTGCACTATTGGAGGTTAAAAGAAACAAACATGGGGAACCTTCTTACGCTTCGCATACAGTTTCAGAGAAGAAGTATTCAAAAAAAGAAGAGGGAAAACTATAAAGTTTCGAAGAATGAGTTCAGTAATGGTTATGAAAAAAAAGGGAGAGAAGGTCAGAAACAGGGGATGCGCTGACACTGCTAAGGTTGATATGACAAATAGCTTAAGGGTTGTAATTTTTCACTACTTACATATATTAAATTATGTTGCTATCGTGGTGTGCACAGGGTGATCGGAATACTGATGATTCGAAGGATGCCATAGATGGTCAACACTCTGTCAGTGGTGATTCTTTAGTTGGAGGTCAGGTAATGGACAACAAGATCCTTTTTAAAATGCGACTCAATCAACTTAATGGGGGTGTTTTTGCTTATGCACCTATCATATACGCTTTATATATTTGACCGTAGGATACAACCCGTACTCATATTAATGAGTGGGTAACCGATAATAACGACTGTGGCATGAACGAACCATCCCCGGACAATGGAGTTAATGAGTGTCGCCAAGATTATGACGCGGGGGACATTGCTATGGAGCTATCACCAACTAAAACCGTATCCAATGTAAGTATTTGACACGGAATGGAGATTACAACACTATATTCGTAATAAAGCATTGTCCACCTTTAATTGAACAGATATTGCTGCAGCTGAATACTAAAATGGAACCTGATCTGCATTGTAACAAAATGGTAGGTCAGGAAGTAACCATAAAAGGGATAACCATCTGTGGGTTTCATATATACTACAAACACGCGTCTTAAAAGTTTCATTATTTTGAATAGGAGGATAGGGAAGAACTGCATCAAGAAGGCGGGAAAGTCGAGTGGTTTAACAGTAACGGAGGGGACATAAGACGTCAGGAAGGCGAGTCAGATGAGGGTTGTAACAAAACCGAAATACCTGTAGAAAATGAAACTGCAGTTGACGATCAACAAGAGGCAAGTGTCTAACTTTGATGATTTCGATTATTTGTGACATTAGTGTACGTAAGTATGAATCTATGTACGTACATCTTATTAGGCCGAAGTCCAAGCACTACAAAAGGAAAGCGATGGCGAGGAGGGCTGTAACAAAACTGATGGACATGTACAAATAGAAACAACAGTTAACCTCCAATAGTGCAAACTTATTTTTTATTTCGAATATTTGCCATATTTATAGTGTCTACTTAGATGGTCCAGTGTACGTCACAACTAATCTATGTACGTACATCTTATTAGGCCGGAGACCAAGCAATACACAACGAAAGTGATGTCGAAGAGGGCTGTAAAGAGACTAGAGGTCAACCAGATCAAAGTCCCGGGGAGGAATGTATTCCCGGTGACTCAGACAATTTAGTGCCGCAGTCGGTTATTATTGTGGATGAAACAGGACGGGCAGAAGAAGTGATAATGGAGATATGTGCGAGTCAACCATCCGAAGCCATAGTGATAAAAGCAGGGTCGGTTTCATACAACCCTATGGAAGATGTTGCTGATGGGAAATTCGCCAAATTCACCGAGTTGATAAAACAAGATAATGTGTAAGTGTAGTATATATTACTCCGATGACATATTGATATGCTCAATCATTGATATAGGATATTCATAATTACAAAATTTCGCAGGGTACACACCTTTTTCGGATTCCGCAAGGCAGATATCCTATTCTTCTCTACTCTTATATCGTCCCAAAAATGGGTCCATAGTCAGGTACATATTTTAAACTTTAAATACACGATTTTGGTGTGTTCATGGTTTCTTGTTGGATTTAAATTCGACCGGTTTTTGTTTAACTGCATCTGCAGCACATGGAGATGCTTGCCCTAACGCTGTGGCACAAAAACGGAGAAGAAATGATAAAACAACGGACCGTAATTTTGGACTCCGTTCTCTTTTACGAGTTGACAAGAAGGTTCCAAGCATTCAACAAGAGCACGGCGAAACGGAATTTCAGATGGGACAAAGTACTCATTGACATCGTCAATGGGGAAAGGATGCACCACGAACCAAGGTTGAAGTGGGTTACAGATGTCGACGTTATATATGCTTCAATGAACTGGAAATCTAAGCATTGGGTAGGAGTGGGCATAAATCTTAAAACGAGACATGTTTCCATTTACGATCCTTTGATGACCCTTTCCAGAGAAACTCTTGCAATGTCCCGGATCAAGCCGGTGATTATGATGATACCGTACCTACTTTAGAGGGTTATCGATGTCAATTACCCTCTCGATCCATTTACCGCTGAAAGGGTTAGCCAAGTAGGACAAAACTTGAGGACGGGAGATTGTGGACCTTTTACTATGAAGTTTTTAGAACTGTTGAGCATGGGTAAACCGATGACTGATTGCTTGAAGATCACCGACAACAATATTGACAATTTCCGAAAGTAGTTCGCGATGGACGTCTATGAAGCTGGTATTGGCCCGATAAATTAAGTAGCGAATAAACATTTTTCCTGGTTGTACTTATTACTTTCACGCAGGTGGTCCATATGATCAGTAACAGTCTGTTAGAATGAGTTTGGTTCGCTGACTTCGAATACAATTTAATTGCCTCGCTCATCATATCTTACCTCTAACTACCACTGTACGTAGGATTGCCAGTAGGGACAAGTTAGTGTGCTCAAAATGGAGAGAAACTAAGCACCAACCATGCACCTAAAAATAAAGTCTATAACGTTAGAGAATCGATTGTACGTACACTGATGAATATACGTACGTGTGTACACTGACCATAATAAGGCCGTTACGTAGTTGATGGTACGTACACATCTGATAAAGGCCTAAAATATACTAATACTGGTTAGAAAGACGTCATAATGATACATATCTAGACCCTGCAATATACAAAAAACACTACACCTAAAGAGGGTTTACAAACAACCGATAGGAGCTATGTGAGTGACCAGACCTCGGATAATCTAAGAACGACATCCTCAAATCCCACATGTTACCAACAAGATGACCAAACACGCATCTTCTTTTAGCAACACGCGTAAAACCAATCTTCAATTTTGCAAAATCATACTGCTCCGGTAATGTACATGGAACCTAACTTCTTCAACTTTTTGATCCCGAGTTGAACTCAGCTTCCGGATAATCTACTTTCTCCGACGTAGCATCTATTTGGAGAAAGCAGTCTCGGTCTGGGACCTCATCAAATACGTCTGCAGCAAGTTTCATCCTAATAGAAGGCATGGCCGCATCACATAGGCCTGTGTAATTTAGTCCAAGAGCTATACACTCTAAGCACTTCAACGTGTACACACCACAGTCACCTTGTTGATAGTTATGTGGGAGTGTTTTCACCCGGTAGTAACTAAATGCCGCCGCCCCGATATTCTCATCTTTGTACCTCCGGTTATATGCTTGTATCAAGCGTGGGATCATTTTTGCGAACGGCTTACACTTCTTTTGTAGACTCTCGTCGGTTCTACTGCTGTTTATGCTATCGTAAACTCTTAGCCTTCACTGGACTAAGTCAGCTTCGATGGCTACCCAATGGTTGTTATCGAGGTTGTATGGGAAGAGCAGGGTGTCTACATCGTCAACCCACACCTTGTTTGTCATTCCGTATTTTGGCAGCCTTCCCACGTACGTCTCAAAACAACCTTCTTGAAAAACCCATTGATTAGAGGCTTCCATTTTAGGGAATTCGAATGCCCACATACTAACAAACAAAAGATCGAGAAAAGCAATACGATCTGTTTTGTATGGGGATGGCGTTTGCGTCCCCCTAATGCGGAACATATGCATACATGTAACCATGTGCTGCAACACGAGTGACATCTATCAGGCATTAGTATACCATAGTTAACTGGGTCAAATGTTATGCTACGAAGCTTACCGCATCCCATAACCAGCCGAATGTTGTAGTTGGCCACAATTGTTTAGGGGTCAGGAGGCGAAAATAAAATTCGGCATTTCCAGTGCAAGGTACTTTAGCCCTGAATACCAAAATTAACAAATCAGTTATAGATCATAGTCCTCAAATCCGAATATAGACACTAATTATATACAACTCTAAATGAAGACTTACAAATCATCAGTTAGGAAGGACATCAGCTTTGCAATTTTCTCAGGACTTGCCTCACTAAAAGGATCGTACACTACGGGAGATAGGACTACAATGTGGCTTTCACGTCGGGTCATTAATGCAGTTCGCATTCATTCGTCATTAGGGTTTAACCCTATGTTAGTGCCCACTGGATCTACTAATAGAAGATTAAGCTCTCTTGATGGAGGAAACACCTTTTGTAACAAATATGCAAAATACCTGGCTTTCTCCTTATCTTTCACTGTATGAGACGATGCAGGAGTGCTGGTCCCCTTGGTTAAATCCACAACAGATTCGCACTTTCGATCCGACGAGCCAGGGTTACCACCACTTACCGGATGGATAACATTAATAGGAACGGGTTGAGCACCTGCTCCATCTACTTTGTCATTATACTTTGCTCTTTTATCACCTTCCTCTGTCTCCCAACTCTGTACTCTTTTGCCACGCTGTACACTGTCTACCATCTGCTTTGGAATTCGCTCTACACTGTCCTCTGGTTCGATTTTAATGCTCCCAGACCACATGACCTTATCCTTAATGGCTAACGGATTCGTAACACAACTAGCAACTTTATAACCATCCTTGTCCGAATGCTTTATCTGATATAGCCATGACTTGAAACAAAAGACATGTATTTGACGTTATATACAAGACATTTGAAATATAATATGACGCTGTTAAACTAGAGACAAAGTATACAAATTGCTAAATTGTGTGTACAAAAAAAAATCATATATCAAAATAATTACAAAATTATACAACTTCACAATACTGAAATTGATATTGTTTCCTCGAATAGATAAATACAAAGACTTCATACTGAACAATAGATATATAATAACAATTTTATCAATACGGTACGCAGATCATACCTCCTCTATTTTTTGTTCGTCATTTCTTAATGTACGAGGTCCTTGCGTATGCGCTCCTCCATCCGTTGTGTTGATAACAACTTTCTTCAATAGTTGAACGTCACTCTCAAAGTTACCCATCCTACTCTCCATACCTTGAAGTTTGAACACAACTTCCGCTATTGCTCTAGAAAACGATATCTGAATATTATCCATTTTCGCCTCTAGTGTTTCAACCATAGTAAATAACCTTCCACTACCATCTTCACCCTGCACACCTGAATGCTTATCTCCAGACGCCTTGTCTGCTGAACATTTGTCCCCAACACTTTCTTTCTGCTCCTTCGCATTATTGGGGACATTACGGATGCTGGTTGGGCCTGTTTCAAGGAAATCATCGTCACTTACCCCTGCAACATGTTGCCTCCTCTCCCTCTTCTTCGTATGTTCCCCCTTCCTTTTTTTTACACAATCCCATTCTCTTTCATCCACTTCGCCATTGATCACGTCTAACAGCAGATTATCCAGTTTCTTCTTCAAACCTTCTCCTACACCATACACACAATACTGTCCTGGCCAATCTGGATATATGAACTCCAAAATTTAGGTACTAAATGCTTCACCAGAAGCTGCATTTCAGATACCATAACTTTTAATAATCTATCTCAAAGAAAAAATGCAGACAAATAATGTATACGTAAATTGAAGGCATACCTCCCCATTATTAAGGAGTTTGCTCCCGGATATGAAGGCTTCGATATCCTTCCTTGGCCTCCCTCCTCTCCACCTTAACAGAGGCAAATCTACACCTTCTCTTACATTCCCGTAGCTAGCCCCCAGCACCTTGACGGTCTCAAATGCCCATATCAACAATACATGGACACATCCATGGAGGGTATAAGCATTGTTAGGTAACCCAAGGACTTTGATGGAATCAACTAAACTCTTGAATCCAACCCTACCCCATTGAAAACTCTCAAATGCTTCTTCATTCAACGCCCTTTTAGCGTATTCCAGAGGTATCCGACTGTTCCTTGATAAACCAAGCACTCCAACATGAACAAGATACAACCGAACAATCTGCGTTTTCATTTCATCAGACCACCCACGACAGCTTCTCAAACCCTCAACTAGCTCCTCCCAGTTGGGTCCATTAAAAGCTTTCACCTTTAAAGCCGCCCATAAAGGTGTATGATCGACTTCAAACTCTGTTTCATCAATCTTCTCATAATTCAAACCACTAATTTCTTCATATTCATATAGAGAGAACCTCAGCGGCTTTCCTCCAACCAAAAACCATACCTCCGATGGAATGTTTATTGCCTATTGATTAGACAATAGATAATGGATGGTCTTCCCACAAAACAGGTAGTCAGATTCGGCTAGATCCAATAGAACTCCCAGCTGCAATTCTTTCTTATTTTGTCATACACCTCATCACCAACAAAGCCTTTCAAACCAGCAAGATTGGACAAACTACAATCGTGGTGCATGCTTCTCATCGGCAGTGGAAAATTACCAACCCCATACAACCTACTTGGATACCTCTTGCTTGACCCCATATCTACGACAGAAGCTTTAGTTTAGTTATTAATTCAATATCACAAAACATTGGTTGCTTAGATTAGCAACGAAGCAACATGAAGTCACACAAATATCTTCCGAAAAACAGAGCTCAACAACATACAGAAAACTAACATGAATTTCGTCATAAATTACCTTCCACAATATACAAGGCTACTATGTAATACTCGAAATCTTAGAAAACAGTAAGCAATAGAGACTAAACCACGATATAGAAATTTACCTCAGAGCAAATCGCTATATTTCCCTCCTCCTCTACTTCAAACCACCTCGCCGTCAACTCGCCGTCAGTGGTCCTCCAGCCAAACGTCCTCCACACAGATTCTTTTCACGCCGCAAGCTATCTAAAAATAGCTGATCTCAACCCAACTATCGTAAGACATACAACACAAAGATTCAAGGGATCGACTTAGGTTTATGATCTTTTGATTTCCCCCTTTTAAGATCTTCGTTTTAAAAGAGAATGGCATAAAACGTAATAAAACACACAACTCAGATATAGAAGTAATTTGCAAACTTTTATGTGTTATTCTAGTATGACAGAAATCTCAACGTGTTAGTCTAGTAATAAACCTACTTTTATGTAATATTCTAGGTAATTTCTCTTGTTTTAATGCTAAATTTTCTTTTTTACAACTAAACTCAAAACTATTTTCATTGAAATTAGATCATTAATCATTTATTAAATAAGGGCAAATATGTATAATTCAAATTTTTAAAAATTTATGTGAAATGTGTCAAAATGACACTTTTTGTGAAAGAGAGAGAGAGTACATAAAAGTAAGGTTTCACTCTCTCTCTTTATTGGTCAACTTGGCAATATAATTTTTTTAAATTACAATTTGAAAATAATTATTTTTATTTAAAGACACAATTAACAATATATATTTAACTCACACTTTAAAATAAAATTATAACTGAAAATAAAATAAATTATACATTAACTATATTCCACCATTCAACTTTATTCAAATACAATCTATATATAATAGCAAACCTATTTTTTAAGAGACTGCTGATGTCATCTTTTAATCTAATGGTTGAGGTTAGTTTATTTATTAATCTAAGGGCTGTGTTTTTTTTGAAAAATACATTAAACCAAAAGGATGTGTCTTTTCAATTGCAACCGTTTTATTCAGGTTCTTTTGTGAAGCATCATAGCTTCTTCCTCTTCTCACAACTTTTGGTTGTGCCTCTTCGTCCTCATTTATATACTTAAAATTAAAGAAACTGTGAAACAAAAATTATCAATAGTGAGCTCTACCTAATCTCTTTCCCACGGCGACGCCGCATACCCATTTTAGTGCTTGTGATCACACTACTATACACAAAATAATCATAATTTCACTGCCGTATTAAAAACGGACTCAATGACAACCATAAAGAGCAACTTTAACAAGAGATATACATAATACATGAAGACTTGAACCTGGGTTTGCCGAGTTCATGTGACAGGAAACAAAACCACAAAAACGATGAGAAAGGTAGGCAACCATGTAATATCATGCATAAATTTACATGTTCAATCAAACGATTAAAATTCAGAGAGAAACTTATTCAAATATGATAGTAACAATAATTCTCTTCAGTAAAGGATCTCAACTTTAAATAATAAAACTTCATTCATTGTTTCTAAATCATTAGATTAAATTATGTATCATTCCCAGAAAAAAAAATTCAGAATTTAATATTTTTTGAACTGCAATTGTATCGTTGTGAAAAGAGGCCAATACCTTAGAACTTCTCCCAAAGTGGGATTAACTGAAACGTAGGGGTTAGTGAACATTAATTCATTTAGTAATAGAATAGTTTGTTTGGTGTAGATATGAATAGGCGTTGGTGTTTTGAGAAATTAAGAAAAAAGCTTGACGATTTTATCAACAAAATGCAGTTTATTATATTTTCCACCAAACCGATCAGTCGGCAATGATATGTGTCGTTGAAAAGCTTTTGTTTCTTAAATTTGTCCTTTCAACTTCTTTGAGGATATTTCATAGATTATGAAATTATTCTAATTCTCGTAGAGAAAATATGAAATTTGAGGAGTTCCGTTGGGATAGAATAATTGACAATTCCTTCAATACATAGGGAAAATAATTTGTAGTATTTATCACATTTGTTGCACTCTTATTTTTTCCTCATCAACATCATGTGTCATATTTAAAAGATGACTAGGGTCGTAAAGAGGTTATAGTGTTGGCTACCACAACAATAGTTTGCTTTATTGTTAGCTTGATCTCTCATGGAATAAATTTTATTTTTTGTAGTTTATAAAATAAATTGAAATGGTTACCAAAGGGAAGAGAGACTCTTGTAAAACAAGAGTTGTAACCACAAATCCAAAAACGTACATGTTGTCCTGCCGCAACAAAGATTTGTTCCCTGACTTTGTTAATAATCTTGTCACACCGAGCTTTACAGATATCTTGATTGTTAAACTCGGCTGCTGGCTATGTCTGTTTCTATTTATTCAATCTCCTTGAAATAAGATTATCATTTCTTATTATATATAATAGCAAACTCATTTTTGAGGCCAACTTTAATCTAACGGATGAGATTATTTTTATTATCTCATCTAACGGTTTAGAATTATTAAAGATCCTAACAGTTGCAAGTTTTTATCTAATAATTGTGTTCTTCGTCGGACCACCATCTTTAATCGAACCTATTAGTTTTTACATTTTTTTGTTTCACACCTCCCTATTGTACAACTCCGTAATTTACGCTTTTTTGTTTATTATATATAGATTTGTATGAACTATCAAAACAAGTTTCAAAATTATTGTTTCATGGGTATTATTTTGATTTTAAACTTACCAGTTAATAAACAAAATCAAAGAATTGATTTATTGGATTTTTTTTTTTTATATATAATAGCAAACCATTTTTAGAGGTCAATTTAAATCTAATGGATGAGATTCTTTTTATTGTCTCATCTAACAGTTTAGATTTGTTAATGACCTCAAAAGTTACAATGTTTAGATCCAACAGTTGTGTTTCTTCGTCGTACTCCTAGCTTTCAATGTTTGCACTTGTTAGTTTTCGCACCTTTTTGTTTCACACTTCTTTGTTTTCACATCTCTTTGTTTATATATATATATATGCAGATTTTTATTGATTTTGGGAAGAGTTTTTGTTTTTTTAGTATTGTTTCACACCTTCAAATTTTAAAAATTCTGAGTACTATTATTTTCTTTCAATTTATTAATCAACATTGATTCATTCATCTTCGTTAAAATTTGGATTATTTTATTTATTGATTACTTCATATAACTTTTGTTTGGTGTCGTTTTCCATTTATACCCGCATCAATCTTCTCTTCATAGATTTATCTTTTTAATCAATTTGGTTGGTTGCAGGCTTGCAGCTATGAGCTCTTTCTCCCTGCTTCTCTTATTATTATTTTTTTGTAAATTTCGATAGAATAATGATTTAAATTTTATTTTATGTGAATATCTTTCAAAATTGATTATCTGAGTATGTCCCTAAATTGACTTATATATATACAGCAAAAAAATATTTAATTAATTTGGTTGATTCATCTTAGTCATTATTTCCGACTTTTATACTATACAGTTAAAGAATTATCATAAAGTATCCACTCGAAATGTGAAATTAATAATGTTTGTCATTTTAAGTTTTCACTTTCCCGTGCGGCAACGCACGGGCCGACATCCTAGTAAATTATAATTGTAATTCCCATAATTCTAAATATAAATAAATTATAACCCATAATTCTACATGTAATGTAATTTTCATCAATTTCTTCTCATATAAATAATCTTTCGGTCTTTTTGCTGAATTAGATGTTTGCGGATGAATAATAGATGTGGAGGACAAAAGAAGACATAGAAGTGGCAATGATTGTAATGAAGTTGCCTTCACGCTATTGAATGGCAGGTAAAACACATTTATTCCACCTATAAGGATACTAACATTTATAAGTTTGGTTCTGTTAGAATTTATATTAACTTGCCAAACCTGTAGGAATGAATCTGTAAAGTGTCGTTCAATAAACAACTATGCTTCCTGATTCATGTCTTCATCGGAATCAAACTGATGCTATCTCACATATAAATCTGAGTCGGTGTTTTGTATATTGCGCTTTTGGAAGGTTGGAGAGTATGAAAGTACATACCATTTATTACACTTGATAGAATCAACAAATGGTAATCACTTTTGGGTACAATTTTTCTCAAAATTATATTAAAATTGGAAACATCTCTAGGTGCACCTTGTATCGTAAACACTTTAGCCTCCTCCAAAATCTTTATAAAACCAGAATTTCAAAGACTTGAACATCACAAAGTTATGTAAGTTGTGTATGTATATTAAAATCAAGATGTGTATGAAGTTAGAGTTAAAGTTTCAAATACATTTTCTATATTTACAGTTTGAATTTGCTGGACGTTATCACATAGTTTATAATTTAAGATTATAATTTGTTAACTCGGTTACAAAATTAAAATATAGATAACCCATTTATGGATTTTCAAGTATTTTTTAATATAAACATTCATAATTATAATTAAACGTTGCATATACACAGAAAAGATCTTTAAGCATCTGTTGCTTATGACTGAGTCCATGAAGGTTCACCTTCATGCTTGAAACAACCCTTCCCGTTTTTTTTTTTAATACCTAAATTTACTAGTGGTCCCATACCCACTAACATCCTATCAACAATCAATAACCGCGGATAACCAAATAAAACAAATTCCATTAAACCAAAAGAATTCCAACAATCAAAACCAATAACCAATACCATAATCCAAATAAAGAAATAACCAACAACTAACATCCTACAATGTTCCATTGACTTAATCTAGCAACCTAACAATAGCTAGACCACAATCAATCAAGCCTCTAGAACATCCTCCTCCTCATTGCCTTTGATCCCACGGTCACACTTTTCCTTTACCTGCACACCACAAACAACAATTGAGATGCGTAAGTATTATCACAAATACTTAGTGAGGCCGTCCTCCCATCTACTAGGTTATACACACAAGCATATGAGACCCTCAAGTTTAAGCAAAACAAACAACACACAACAATACATCAAACCAGGAAAACAAGTCTCGGATAAGACTGGTGTCGACCGATGCCTAACGGTGTCGATCGATGCTACAAACAACGGTGTCGACCGATGCCAACCAGTGTCGACCGATGCCTCTCGAAATGGTGTCGACCGATGCTCCTTGAGTGTTGATCGATGCCTCTTCTACAGACACGATCTGCGTGAATCCGAACGTCAAACCTTCCTCCCAAATCGTCTCGAATCTGTCTCAAACTCAACCAATTACCTCGGAAATCACTAAGAAACACACAAACAACGAACCCAAGCAACAAAACAACACAAACAGCAAGGAAAACACTCAAACAAGAGAGATCTCATGCTTAGATCAACCATGGTCAAGCACTCACCTCAAGAACAGGAAGATTGGATTGAGAAACGTGGAAAACAACACCTCCAGAAGCTTCCCCTTCGATTCCAGCAACAGAAAACTCAAGAATAGCCAGCAATCTCACTAAATCTCTCTTAGGAATCTCAAGAACACTTTTTTCTCCTTTTCCTCTCAAAACACAAACGGCGACAGAGGAAAAAGACTAAAACCCTTATTTTGTCGATTTCCCCTTTAAATACCAGGTTAAACCACTAACCAAACCATCCCAATCAAAAAATCGCGAATTAAAACAAACCGGTCAAACCCAGAAATTAGTGGTGTCGATCGATGCCACTAGGGTGTCGATCGACACTCCTTCCAAAATCACAAAATCTGGTTCGCGGATGTTACAATTCTCCCCCACCAATATAGATTCGTCCCCGAATCCCGCAATACCGTCCATCTGCCAAGGACCTCCGTGCCACTGTCAGCATGGCCCGCACGTCCCCAGACCGGACTAAACACCATCAGCCAAGGTTTCCCGTGCCACTGTCGCAACAACCCGCACACCTCCGACTGACCCTCGAGGTCTCCCTCTAGCCAATATACTCGCATCATAAACACTATTTGCTCACAACTCAGTGCTTCCCCCGTCCGTGGTCGCAACCAATGAATCATGCCGGCTCGCTATCAGGCCAACCGCATTAAGCTACGGCATCCAGGAAGTCACTCACACCCACTCCCCCCGCTCTCGGGTCGCAACCCTCGAGACATACCGGCTCACTGCCGAGCCTCGGCTCACAGCTACGGTATCCAGGGAGCCTCACATATCCCGCTCTTGGGTCGTCACCCTCAAGCGCTCTCGGATCGTCATCCGCAACATACCACTCCCACTCTCTGGCCACAAAGTCCATCGAGCTATCGGTATCACGTGAGTTGGGCCCACACGGCCTTGAGCAAAACAAATACTGATGCCAACGAGTATCTCCCGGCTAGATCTACCTCAACATTTCCACAAAACTTCCCTTTCTAGAAAACTTTCTAATTCTGGAAACCTTCCTTTTGTGGAAACTTTCTATTTATGGAAACTTCCAAAAATAGAAACCCGAACTATTTATCTTTTTCCCATGACAACCACAGTCAACATAAAGAAAAAATACTCATCTTATTAACCTCAAAAATGTCACAATCGTTACAATCTCAACGAAATTACATCAGAAAAGCAAAAATACAACAACCGGAGCCATCAACCCGCATCCCGAGCACCACCTCATCTTGATACTTAGTCGCACAACCAACCACCCCTAAGCGACCAAATATCAAGAGAGATGGGCTGGAATACTCCGTACCTGCTCCAGCCACGGACTACAACTCGGACCCGGATAGACAAGCTCAAGTCGCGGTTTGCTTCTCGAACCACTTCTTAAACCTTGCCTTCATCCTCGCCTCGGGCTCCCAAGTCTGCTCCTCTACTCCGTCACAGTCCCACAGGACTCTCATCAAAGGAATCTTCTTCTTCCGAAGTTCCTTGACTCTCCTCTCGAGCACCCTCAATGGTCTCGCCTCCAAAGTCATGTTAGGCTGAAGATCCTCAGGAATCTTAGCCAACAGCTGATCACCCTCGTGAAGACACTTCCTCAGCATCGACACATGAAATACCTTGTGGAACGCACTCATAACCTCAGGCAACTCCAGCCTATATGCCACTGGCCCCACCCGCTCAACCACTCTGAACGGACCCATGTACCTCGGACTCAACTTAGTCTTTGTCAATGACCTGTTCGGACCCCGCAACATGGCCATCTTGAGGTACACTCTATCACCAACCTGAAACTCAAGGTCCTTTCTCCTCTTATCAGCATAGCTCTTCTGCCGATCCTGAGCCTCCTTCATGTTCAGCCTCAAAACCCGAATCTTCTCCGAGGTCTCCTGAACAAAATCTGCACCAAAAATGCTCCTCTCCCCCACCTGAGTCCAACATAATGGTGTACGACACGGCCTCCCATACAAAGCCTCATAAGGAGCCATCCCAATACTAGCCTGGTAGATGTTGTTATAAGCAAACTCCACCAAGCTCAAGTGATCTGCCCAATGACCACCCCAATCTAGCACACACATCCTCAATAAATCATCCAAAATCTGGATCGTCCTCTCTGACTGACCGTCCGTCTGAGGATGATAGGCTGTACTCATATGCACCTTCGTGCCCATCTCTGCCTGAAATGCCTTCCAGAACACCGAGGTGAACTTGGAATCTCTATCAGACACAATACTAGCATGCACACCATGCAATCTGACTATCTCCCTCACGTACTTCTTTGCCAAAACCGCTGCTCCATCGGTTTTCTTGATGGCCAGAAAATGCGCAGACTTAGTCAAACGGTCCACAATGACCCAAATAGCATCAAACGTCCTCGACACAGGCAAACCTACCACGAAGTCCATCGTGATCAAATCCCACATCCACTCCGGAATGGGCAAACTCTGTAGTAAACCACCAGGAACCTGATGCTCCGCCTTCACCAGCTGGCAAGTATCACACTTCACCACCCAGTCGGCTACGTCCTTCTTCATCCCGACCCAGTGATAATACCGCTTGAGGTCACGGTACATCTTGGTCGCCCCTGGATGAATAGAGAACTTGCTCGAATGAGCCTCTCTCAGTATCTCCTGCCTCAACTCCTCCCTCTTGGGCACACAGATCCGACCGTGCACAAGGATAGTACCATTAGCAGAAACCTGATACTCTGCACCCGCAGCCTTAGAGGCATTCACCAGCCCCTCATCGCTCTCCTGAGCTAACCTCACTCTGCTCAACAAATCCGCTCTATCAACTGCCTCCAAACCCAAAGGTTCCTGTGAGATAGCACACAAACTCAATGCACTAATCTCACCTACCAATGCCTCCATATCCTGCTCCTGAGCCGAAGCCACCCGCTTCTGACTCAAGGCATCTGCAACCAAGTTAGCTTTACCAGGATGGTAAGCTATGTCGAGATCATAATCCGCTACTAACTCCATCCAACGCCTCTGCCTCAAATTCAGCTCAGGCTGAGTAAAAATGTACTTCAGACTCTTGTGATCTGTAAATACCTGCACCTTCCCACCATACAGATAGGATCTCCAAATCTTAAGAGCAAAGATCACTGCTGCCATCTCCAAATCATGAGTAGGGTAATTAGCTTCATGCTTCCGCAACTGCCGCGAAGCATAGGCTATAACCTTCCCCTGCTGCATAAGTACACAACCCAACCCCACTCTAGAAGCATCTCTATACACAACATAAGGCTCGTCCTGCTCAGGCAGTGCTAACACCGGCGTGGTAGTCAACATCTACTTGAGACTTGCGAAACTTGCCTCACACTCTGGTGACCATACAAATGGGACATCCTTCCCTGTAAGCTTAGTCATCGGCTGAGCCATACTCGCAAAACCCCGAACAAACCTCCTGTAGTAACCTGCTAACCCGGAAACTCCGAATCTCGGTGGCACTCTGCGGCCTCGGCCACTCCCGATGGACTGAATCTTCTCTGGATCCACTGAAACTCCCTCAGCTGAAACAATATGACCCAAGAACCCCATCTCACGCTGCCAGAAACTGCACTTGCTCAGCTTAGCAAACAACTTCTGTTCCCTCAGCTTCTCCAACACTGCTCTCAAGTGAACTGCATGCTCCTCAGGACTCTTAGAATATACCAGGATGTCGTCGATGAAAATGATGACTGACACGTCCAGAAACTCATGGAACACGTTGTTCATCAATCTCATAAACGCAGCTGGCGCGTTTGTCAACCCAAACGGCATCACCACAAACTCGTAGTGTCCATATCTCGTCCTGAAGGCTGTCTTCCTCACATCTGCCTCATGTATAGGAATCTGATGATATCCTGATGTCAAGTCGATCTTGGAGAACCAAGTAGCACCCCTCAACTGATCCAACAACTCATCAATCCTCGGGAGAGGGTACTTGTTCTTCACAGTAACTCGGTTCAAACCCCGATAGTCAATACACAACCGAAAACTCCCATCCTTCTTCTTAACAAACAACACCGGAGCTCCCCACGGTGAACAACTAGGACGGATAAAACCCTTGCCCAACAAATCCTCCAGCTGCTTCTTCAGCTCTGCCATCTCTGCTGGAGCCATCCTGTAAGGAGCCTTGGATAACGGCATCGTCCCGGTTCCAGCTCAATAGTAAAAGGATCCAACCGAGATGGTGGTAATCCCTGCAATGACTGGAACACATCCTCAAAGTCCTCCACAACCGGAATACCGCTAACCGTAGACTTCCCCACTGACTCGGCATAGAGATAGTAACCAGATAAGCCTCACGACCCTTCTCGATCATCTTCCCGCCTGAACGGCTGAGATCACGAGACTCCCGAAGTCGGTCTAATACCTGAAAAACCAACTTCCCTCCTGGACGCTCAAACTCCACTCTACCCCGATAGCAGTCCAAATGCACCTTATACCGATGCAACCAATCCATACCGAGAATAACATCATACAACTCCACTGGACTGATAAGCAAATCCGCTGGCCACGACTTTCTGCGATCTGAATATCAACTCCTCCAGCTCGTCCAATAACCCTCAGGAACTTGCCTCCCGCAACTCGACAACTCCTGAACGCTCTCCAGAATCCCCTCTGATCCCCGCACTCTCGGCACACTCCGGAGTAATGAAGCTATGAGAAGCTCCAGAATCAAACATAACATGGGACTTAAACCCGCCCACCAACAAGATCTCTACACAAACCTCATGTGTTGAGAACCTAACACTTGACCACAAGCAAAAACAAATATAATATGAACTATTGAATTGACTAAGTTCGAATCTCAGAAGTTATACCTGTGATCGCTCCTGCACTAGTGCCACCGGGCTCCTGGGTCGAGTACACCTGAGACGTCGGCTCGATCCAACCCACCGGCTGCACACCGTGCTGCATAACCTGTTGCATCCCTGGCTGAGCTCCAGCCTGCAACACTGCTACTGCCCTCTGCTGCAACTTGGACGAGGCTTGATATGCCCCGTCTCTCTGCAGTAGTAACACACTCGAGTATCTACCCGCGGCCCCGTCACCACCCGCTGCTCTGTCACTGCCCGCTGCTCACCTCTCTGTGGACAGCTAGTCACCTTGTGGTCCCTGCTACCACACCCAAAGCATCTCGCACCCCCGTGCCTCGATCTCTGTATAACATCAAACTTCCGCTTCTGCCCTTGCGCAGGCTTGCCGCCCTTGCTAGGAACAGAAGACGGCTGAGACTGCTGTGGCTGCACTGAAGAACTGACCACAACCACCTGTGACCTCAAGTCATCCTCTTTCCCAGCTGCAACCTCAACCAACTCCACTCTCGTAGCATAGCTCCTCACTCTGCACTGAATCCTCAAATCATCCCGCAGAGCCAACAAAAACCTCCGCACCTGAGCTGACTCTGGCTCCCATGCCCTGCCTGCATACCCCACAAGCCGACGAACTCTGCATCCAGCTCCCGCACTGTACGGTCTCCCTGAGTCAACCCCAAGAACCGTGCCTCCATACGATCAAGAGCCTCCTGAGGAAAATACTTGGAGTTAAACTCCCTCACAAAATCTCTCCAAGACATACCCCGCTGCACCCTCCGTGCTGTCACCGACCTCCACCACACACGTGCATCTCCTGACAAGTAAAACACTGCCAGATCCACCCTGTACCGGTCGGGACACCTAAGCGAAAGGAAAATATCCTCCATCCGCTCTCTCCACTCATCCGCTACACTCGGATCGGTACTTCCTGAGAAATACCCTGCTCCCACATGCTGCAGCTGCTCCATCATCCGCACATACTGAGCATCCACTACCTCGGCCCCCGGCTGCACACCTGCCTGCAAACCCGCTACAGGCTGCACCGCTGGAACCTGCCCACCACCCACTGGCGGCACTACTGGATCCTGCCCACCAACCACTGGCGGCACTACTGGATCCTGCCCACCAACCACTGGCGGCACCACTGGATCCTGCCCACCAACCACTGGCGGCACCACTGGACCCTGCCCACCAACCACTGGTGGCACCACTACTGGAAGTCGCTGCAAAACCTGAGCTAGCAAGTCCATCAAGACATCCTCCCTGCCTGGAGCACCTCCTGCTGCAACCCCCACACCCGGGGCAACACCGTGACCAACACCGTCACCCAAACCAGCCTGGTCTCCAGACACTCTAGGATGAACCGTGACTCCGCCACCTCCTCACTGGCCATGCTCAGGCTACACTCACACTGGCCTCGGAACCTGACCTCGTCCCCGACCACGACCACGACCACGCCCACGACCGCGACCAACAGCATCCTCACCTCTAACCATCTGTATCATCCAAGAACAGAAGGCTAAGCAAACAATAATTCTAATACACAAAAACACAACTTACCGTGGAATCACAAAACAGGCTCGAAGAGGATGTTCTAGGACTTCATGCCACACACAATTGACCGACTCACACAATCAATCATAGCATGGAATCCTAAACATCAACAGCAAAAGCACAATGAACCCTAGACCTAGAACCGTAAGGGCTCTGATACCAAAATGAAACAACCCTTCCCGTTTTTTTTTAATACCTAAATTTACTAGTGGTCCCATACCCACTAACATCCTATCAACAATCAATAACCGCGGATAACCAAATAAAACAAATTCCATTAAACCAAAAGAATTCCAACAATCAAAACCAATAACCAATACCATAATCCAAATAAAGAAATAACCAACAACTAACATCCTACAATGTTCCATTGACTTAATCTAGCAACCTAACAATAGCTAGACCACAATCAATCAAGCCTCTTGAACATCCTCCTCCTCATTGCCTTTGATCCCACGGTCACACTTTTCCTTTACCTGCACACCACAAACAACAATTGAGATGCGTAAGTATTATCACAAATACTTAGTGAGTCCGTCCTCCCATCTACTAGGTTATACACACAAGCATATGAGACCCTCAAGTTTAAGCAAAACAAACAACACACAACAATACATCAAACCAGGAAAACAAGTCTCGGATAAGACTGGTGTCGACCGATGCCTAACGGTGTCGATCGATGCTGCAAACAACGGTGTCGACCGATGCCAACCAGTGTCGACTGATGCCTCTCGAAATGGTGTCGACCGATGCTCCTTGAGTGTTGATCGATGCCTCTTCTGCAGACACGATCTGCGCGAATCCGAACGTCGAACTCTCCTCCCAAATCATCTCGAATCCGTCTCAAACTCAACCAATTACCTCGGAAATCACTAAGAAACACACAAACAACGAACCCAAGCAACAAAACAACACAAACAGCAAGGAAAACACTCAAACAAGAGAGATCTCATGCTTAGATCAACCATGGTCAAGCACTCACCTCAAGAACAGGAAGATTGGATTGAGAAACGTGGAAAACAACACCTCCAGAAGCTTCCCCTTCGATTCCAGCAACAGAAAACTCAAGAATAGCCAGCAATCTCACTAAATCTCTCTTAGGAATCTCAAGAACACTATTTTCTCCTTTTCCTCTCAAAACACAAACGGCGACAGAGAAAAAAGACTAAAACCCTTATTTTGTCGATTTCCCCTTTAAATACCCGGTTAAACCACTAACCAAACCATCCCAATCGAAAAATCGCAAATTAAAACAAACCGGTCAAACTCAGAAATTAGTGGTGTCGATCGATGCCACTAGGGTGTCGATCGACACTCCTTCCAAAATCACAAAATCTGGTTCGCGGATGTTACAATGCTCCATCACATAGTTTATGTGATAACGTCCAGCAAATTCAGAGCTGTAAATATACAATTTTTTTTTCAAATCCAAAACCGTTTTTGTCTTTTTCCTAAATCCTAACTATTCAAAACAACCTATAGTAAGAAATATGAATTTGACGGTGTTTTACAGTAGATAAGCCTTACTCGCTAATAAATTAATAAATTCATTATTTTCCTTCTCCAAATTTGATCTTGCTCTAGTGCGAGTTTTGTACCTCAGTGCCGTCTCTTGGTTAAACCTCCAAATTTCACACCGCAAAACAAAAACCGATGTTCCCGATAATGGTTCTGAAATGTCGACATTATGATACCAAAGCTTCCATATCAAAGTGATAAATTTTAACCATATTATAGGACTTATAGACTTTTTTAATGAACCAAAAGAAAAGCAACTTAGTAAATCTTATTTATCCGGAATCTACATAGCCATGTACTAGCCAATTTTCATTGCCATGTACTAGCCAATTTTCCGCATCCACCTTTTTCCGACTCTGACATTTTCATGTGGAGTCAGTTAGTCAATTATTGCTCTTTGTTAAGAATAGGGAGAATATTTCCTCAAGATGAGTCTGTTAAGCTGCATAGAATTAGGAGCGAGTACTTGAAAACGGAAGCGTTTGGAATGGTGGAATCGATTTTTTTAAAAAAGAAATTAGAAGCTATATTTTCAGTCAAATATTACAACTTAAACATAAAACCTAAATTTAGACGTTATATAAATTTATAGTTGAATACAATATCGAAGTTAATGGTAGTCTAGTGGCAGGCATGTTTTTAAAGCTTTAGAGGTCATGGTTCGACTCTAAAGAGTCACAAAACAAGATTTACTTAAATATGAGAGGCAAATTAGTAGTTTCCACCAAATGTCTTCTTCTTCCTCCCTTCACGAGGGGCAAATTAGTAGTTTAAAGGTTAATACTCTTTGGAAACTATATAGAAGAGGAAATTATCACTAATATTTAAAAATTGTCATGATTCTGTTAATCCCCTCTTTAGTCTCATCTCTACCGCTAGAGAGTTGCAGATATTATTTAGCAACTTATCTTTTCATTTGGTAATACTATTTATAATACATGTTTAACCAAAAAATAATAATAAAATATGTTGTTAAATTTATCTTTTTTTACGAGTACTATATTTTGTTAACGTGTACTTTTAAAAAAAATTTAAATATAATAATATCTAATTTTATTCGTAAAAATAGTTACTCATCAAATAATATACAAAAAAATTTCCCAATCACTAAAAAAAATAAATGAATGTAACAAAAAAATCAGTAAATTAAAGTATAAATTTGAACTTATTAGTACTCATATATTTACATTTTATGTAAATGCATATTACACTTCTTAAAAATTTCAAAATTTTTAATATTTTTTTATTTATTTAATCATTTGTCTTGTTTCAAAAAATTGGTTTTTAAACCACACAAAAAAGATGTTGCCATATATAATAACATTTTATCAATATTTTCTCGAATACGTTAAAACTTTTTCACGTTCAAATATTTTAACGGGTGAGACGTATTTAAAACAAAATAAACGAAAAATTGAATTAAAAATACTTTAATGACATATTACGTTTGACACAAACAAATTTTAATTCAATAATTATAATTTTACTCATACTAATTTTATTTAAACTGATTTATTCCGCACATAGCGCAGTTTGTTACCTAGTGATTAATTACCATGGTATTCCAATTTCTATTATGTACATATAGAATGCTTCACGGATTATTTCACGGCTTTTGACTCGAAATGAACATATCTTTAGAGGTTAAAATAGTGCGGCAGAACGGGTTTTGTTAAGAAAAGACATATAATAATTAATAAGGAAAAGAAAGTGATTACTAACCCAAGCGTGATATATTAGCATTGGTGTCCTAATGCACTGTCCTTAGCAATTAAAACGCGAAATTTAAATCAAAATTAAGTTTATATCTAAGGGACGTCTCTAATATTAGGACGTAATTCCTTCGTCCTCCGATACACGTGGCGCCATGTTATTTGGTGAAGTTATTTTGTAGTGTTGGACCAAAAATTCAGCTAAGGTTCGCGACATATTTTTTTTCTCTGTCTCTCTCTGCTTCCTCTCTTTCTTTGGACGGCGATTTGATTCCGACCAAGTGTTTTCCTAGACAATTGCCTGAAGCATAGAGAAATCTCCCGTCAGTTTGCTCTCGCCGGTACCAATAGATAGAGCTCTGTGTTCGTGCTTCGTTTCCGACGGCGTGAAGGTAGAGTTTATTTGATGTTTTATATTTTTGGGTTTTAAGGGATTTGTTTATCTGATTCTATCGATTTGTTTCTCAGTTATGATTCGATTGTTGAGTATGTGTGTTTATGTACAAATTTGATTTTAATTCTGATTTTAATTTCGATTTAGGGTTTGAAAATTTGATTTTGAATTCGAATTAGGGTTTACATTTAGGGATTCGATATAGGAATTCGATTTAGTATTTAGGGTTTCGATTTAGTTTATTTGGGTTCGATTTAGGGTTTCAAAATATGTTTTTGATTTCGATTTAGGGTTACGTTTTAGGGAATTAGGGATTCGATTTAGGGATTCGATTTAGTTTTTAGGGTTTCGATTTTGTTTATTGGGGTTCGATTTAGGGTTTGGATTTATTATGGTTCTGCTTTTAGTTTCTGATTTTATGACCACAAGTAATGTTGGTTCCAATTTTTATTTTTGCGAATGCAGATTGCTAATGATTCAAAAGTTTGTTGCTTTGGTCGGATTTCGAAAGGGATAGCAAGCGAGTCGACAAGGTAAGGCAACCACATTAAACTCATTACTCTTTGTTGTGTATCCGTATTATGTCTTGTTAAACCGAGTCTAACATTTTACTTGTTTGTTGTTTATGAGTTTCCTCAGCTTTCATCTCATGAAAGCCTCACATAAGGAGAAATCACAGAACAAGTAGGAACAATCAGAGAGACAAAAGGTAAATAATTGATTTGCTATACTAGTGGTTTTACTTGTTTGTTGTTGTTTACTTGTGGTTTGTAGTTGTCTCATTTACTGATTTGCTAGATAAGTGTTGTTGTCTACGTAGTATATACTAGTTAGTGATTATACGAAAGTTAGTGTCTCATTTACTGATTTGCTAGAACTCATTTTATTATTATACGAAATTTATTGGTGATGATCTCTGTTCTAAGTATCATATATAACTCTTATTGATCTATGTTTTAACCAAACTCGATACTTAAAACTCTTAACTAAAGCTACTTAAACTTTAAGACTTTAACTAAAGCTATCTAGCCTATAACTAAAGCTACTGTCAACGTTATTATATAACCAAACTCCATTCTTAAAACTCTTGTTGAAATCTAGATTTTAAGTAAAGCTATCTAGACTTTAACTCCTGTTGAAGTCTAGCACTCTTGTCCTAAAACATCTTCTCTATTTATTAGAGTTGATATTTGTTGTCTTAAATTGTGATTAGACTTAGGTAGGTGAAGGTTAGGTCTTTATGATTTAAATTTATTACTTGATAGCATTTCACCCTTTAAACACCAAAGCAGCTTTTCAATCTTTCTCAACCATCCACTTGCGCTTCTTTATTGTTCTTTGCACAATATTTCTTGGTTTTTTTCAATCTTCCTCAGTCATCTTCTCTCTTTTCAATCTTGATTTTTCTTTCTCGTATATGATTCTTGGTCATCTTATATCTTTCTCTCTTTTCAATCTTCCTCAGTCATCTTCTCTCTTTCCAATCATTCTCAATCATCTACTCGCTTTTTCAAACAATCTTTTCAATTTCTTTCATAATCATCTCAAACTCTTGTTCCTATGAGTTATTATAATACATTCAGTCAGTCTTCTAGTTATTTAGATCTCCTCAACAGTCAAGGAGAGACACTTAACCAAGAACACTCTTCTTCCGACATACCTCCTTGGAGTTCTCAAGAATCCCCGGATGTTTCTCTTTCACAAGAGGCACCTGTGAAAGAGAAAAGGAAGAAGTGGAATCCTGCTGATGATGAAATCTTGATCAGTGCTTGGCTGAATACTTCCAAGGACCCGATTACTTCTAATCAACAGAAGGGAGGAAGCTTTTGGCAAAGGGTTCAAAAATATTATACACAGTCTGCGCATGCTATTGGCAAGGGTGAACAGGGGCTCAACATAAACTGTAAACAGAGGTGGTTCAAGATCAATGAGTACACTAACAAGTTCTGTGGGGCATATGCAGCTGCTGAGAGACAAAACAGTAGTGGACATTCTGAGAATGATGTATTGAAAGTCGCTCACGAGATATACTTCTCCGACCATCAAACGAAGTTTACAATGGAGCATTGCTGGTGTTTGTTAAGGTTTGAGCAGAAATTCCTTAACCAAAACGCGATCAACACCACCTCTCCTTCAGTCAGAACAAAGAGGAAAGCAGTTGCTGCATCTAATCTAAACGATGCAACCCCTACTGAACTAGACTCGGAGACTCGGCCTCAAGGTATCAAGGCTGCGAAGGCTGATAGGAAGAAAGCTCAGGGGAAGGCTCTTGCTGAGTACACGAGCATGTGGGAAGTCAAGAGGAGCGATATGGCTGAAAAGGAGAAGCTGCAGAAGCTTGCCATTCTAGACACACTCCTTACTAAACCAGAGCCACTTAGTGCAGCTGATCAAGCTATCAAGGATAAGATAGTGGCACAATATTTCTGACTTTGATGTATTGATAGTGGCTTAGTATTAAATTATGTATGTTCGTGTTTCTGCAGTTGCAAACAATTAAGTATGTTCTTGTTTCTGTTTCAATTAAGTATGTTCTTGTTTCTGTTTCAATTAAGTATGTACTTCTTTCTTTTTCAGTCTTTGAAATTACGTATGTTAATCTAATGATTCAAATTACATATGTTAATCTAATGACTGTGACTAGATGACTGTGTTTAAATGATTCAAAGCTGAGCATGTATTTTTTATCTGATGGCTCTTGTATTTTTTTGCAGGTTTCGCAAGACCATGGGCCACGACTACAGCTACTCTCAGCCTGATTCCTCAGATCAGGCTGCTATATACTCTGATGACACTGAGGGCAGGGAAATAGCAGCTTTGATACGGATGGATGAGGCGGAGAGCACTCGAGCGAATGATCAAGCAATGCAATACCCTCCCCAACCTGAGGTTGAGTTTGGAATCCCCAAAGTATGCTACTGTGGTGGTCAACCTCTACTATCCTCAAGCTACAACAGAAGGTCTGTTGTTTAACTTTAATACATTATGATTTGATTTGCTGCAGTTTCAACATATTATGAAGTGATTTTGTATGTTAATGCAGATACTACACATGTGCGAATGTTGATGATGGAGAGATGCATATCCACAAGTGGTGGGATGTTGCTATCATGGAGGAGATGGGCGAGATGAACAAACAATGTCAAGTGCTGTCTGAGAAGGTGGATAGCCTCACAATCGCAAGTGACTACGACTCTCACATCAATACTGAAACCGAGCAGAAATTAGCCATGTTAGAGAAGGTAGTGTTAGAGCTACGGAAGAGTAGAATTCGGTTTACAAGTGGTACAGAATTGATTTTCGTAATTGCTATTTTTGTATGTTTAATATGTATGGTGGTGATGTCTATGAAATTGTAAAAGTTTGCGCATTGTATCTTTGTGTCACGGGTAAAAGTTGCTATTGTTGTAGTTTATAGGAAAAATTTTAATGACATTGTAATTTTGTGTCACGGGTCAAGGAACGCATGACACATAGCTGATCAAAACAAAGATTGAGTTCACGGGTAACACAAATCAACCAATGTCCCAAACAAAATCACGGGTAACACAAAGCTCCTATATATATGCTTCTTCAACACCAAAGAAACAAAATCAACACCTTCTTATATTTTCCTACACTCCAATTTTTCTCAACATCACAACAAAGAGCCCTTAAATTTTTTTCCATATGGCATCATCATCAAACCATTACCACTACCGAAGAGACGATGCAGATAATATGGATGGTTACTTTGATGATTATTTTGAGAATTTTCTCGAAAATTCTAATATCATTCAAGAACCTATAGAGCGGATGCCACGGATTTTTATAGAGAGAAACCGGGAAGAAGGCCACATTAATCTGTGGAATGATTATTTCAGTGATACTCCAACTTACCCGGAGAATTTATTCCGGCGACGGTTTCGCATGCACAGGCCTTTGTTCATGCGTATTGTGCAACGTCTCTCTACAGAAGTCGAGTATTTCCGTCAATCCCAGGATGCAACCGGTCGGCCTGGTCTATCACCTATTCAAAAATGTACTGCAGCCATTCGCCAATTGGCGTATGGTACTGCCTCCGACACAGTAGACGAGTATGTACGAATTGGTGGTTCAAGGGCTAGGAAATGTTTGCACGAATTTACCGCCGCAATAATCTTGTTGTTTGGCGATGAATACCTAAGACGTCCCACACAAGACGACCTAGAGAGACTACTCTATCAAAATCAACAACGTGGATTTCCCGGGATGGTTGGGAGCATTGACTGCATGCATTGGGAGTGGAAGAATTGTCCAACAGCTTGGAAAGGGATGTATTCACGATCAACCGGAAAACCTACAATCGTGTTAGAGGCGGTAGCTTCGTATGACCTCTGGATATGGCATGCATTTTTGGAGCTCAGGTACTATGAACGATCTTAATATTCTGGATCGATCAAATGTTTTTGATGACATTCTTAACGGTAATGCTCCGGAGGTCAACTACTTTGTAAACGGAAGGGAGTACAATTTGGCGTACTATCTCACCGATGGTATTTATCCCAAATGGGCCACATTTATACAATCTATCCGGCTTCCACAAGGTATGAAAAATTTTCTTTTCTCTAAGAAACAAGAAGCTGTGCGGAAAGATGTTGAGCGTGCCTTTGGAGTCTTGCAAGCTAGATTCGCAGTTATTAAAAATCCATCTCGTTTATGGGATAAAAACAAAATATCAAATGTTATGAGAGCATGTATAATACTCCATAATATGATTGTCGAGGATGAACGAGAAACATACAGTTGGCGAAACATTGTTTCTGAATTTCAGGACGGAGAAGATGTGGATCAAACATATACCGTCGGTGCCGCCAGTTTAGGTTCAAATATGAGCAGTACGATTACTCGTCGAACACATATGCGGGATAAACAAGTTCATGACCAGTTAAAAAAAGATTTGATTGAGCATATTTGGACAAACTTTGGACATCTTCAACATAATGATGATTAATCACAAAAATTATATGCAAAGAATAAAATGTTTGTTTTAACTTATGATGTTTGTATGGTTTATGTTTTTGTTTTTAATGTTTTAATTGTATGTTATGTTTTTTTCCAAGTTTTTGTAACTTTGTAATTTTCTTATATTTTTAATGTTAATGTTATATGTTTTATTTGAATTAAAACTTTTATATGATTTCACTTCTTAATTTACATAATTAATTTTTAAAATAAAAAATAATATTATTTTTTTCAGGGGACCAATTGTGAAGGACACCAATGCTCATATCAAAATTAAGAAACTCTCAAAATAAGATTAAAATATTGTTGGGACCAAAATTTTGTCCCAACCAATGCCCATGGTCTAAACCCTCGTCCTCTGTGACCAAATGCAATACAGCCTGTAACAATGTCCCTGTAGTGACGGTGGTGCTAGAGTAGGGAATCTGATAAGGGCAAATACTTGTAGGAGAAGAACATCCTCCTGATCCAAAACAACGCTTGTCACTGCATCTAATGCTTGAACTTGTACAAGATGCATTGGGACTGTATAGATTAGTGGTAGACTCTGTGTCAAAGAAGGGAACCAAAATATTTAAAAGCCAAAACATGTTGGAGAAGACGTGTATCTGCTTTTGAGAAGGGAACCATACCTGTACGGATCCAGAATCTTCCAAGTTGCGGGTGCAAGTGGTACCGCAATTGCAAGGGCAACCAAAGCAAATCGCTGCCTGTATCCAGAGCCACCAGGAACGAAGAAGAACGTGGTGTTCCCACAGAGATATTGGCGTAATGCAGACTGAAACCACATAAAGAAATACAAATCATATTCATACATAAAGCTTTATTATCGAAACCACAATTTGAAGGAATTGAAAAGATTAAAAGCTGGACTCTTTCGCATTGTTCCAAAGCAAAGGAAGCTAAATTTGATTATTCTACCTAATTCTTTCTTTAATGTTTGAGCTAATACTTAAAAAAAAAGACTCAAGTCGAAGAATCAAATTAGCTTCGCCCTACTTGTTTGGAACAATGCAAACTGAGTCAAGCTTTTAATCTTGGAATTCAATTCCTCGAAGAATCAAATTAGCTAGCACCTAACACTAATACTGACTGAAGCTGATTTGATTCTTTGAGCTAATACTACTTTATTTAGTCGAACTAATATCCATTATTTTGTATCTTCTTCTTCTTCCCTGAAGCTGAAGAGTGACAACTGACGCGCGTAGAGTCTCTCGTCTAGTCGTTACAAGTCTTTTTTTTAGTCAATTCTTTAGTTTTATGGAAAAGCCCCTTTACGTTTCATATTCTTTACTTCAGTCCTCAAATTTCTTTTCTTTTCTTTTCTATTTGGTGCAATGATTTCCTAGTTATTAGTTCATAATCATATAGACAACATACAACAACAAGGAGGGATTATATAATTTATTATTAGTCACACAAACAGATATTAATATAGACAAGTTGAACCATGTCCATTTGCATGTTCGTCTATCATTTTATGTTTGTCTTCGTTATAAAAAAAAATATTTTTAAGAATCTCATTTGATAAATCTTAAATTTGGTAGACACATGCATGCATTCATGCTCCCATATAAATTAAGATATAGTATTTATAAATGTCCCACTTGGATGAAAGGTTTATAAAATACCCTCTTTTGGTACTAATATATATCTTTTCCTAACGAGACAAACAAACATGTTTGACAAAATACATATTCTCTCCTTCCTGCAATTGTGCCACGCACTTTGATATATCCAAAACACTAATGTAGCAAAACCATACATGTGTAACAGGGATGTCAGGGAGATAAGATTACCACTCTCAAACCAATGAAATATTGTTTTGTGCACATCAAACGAAGATTATTAATGAATGAATGAACATACAATGGTCAAGCCAACACAAAACAAATGGCTTCTGTGATTCAGAGGAAGGCTAAAAGAGGTAAGAGAAGTAGGAGTTGAGATGTGAGAGGGATGAGACTGGCTGCACCGCCTGTGGAGTTGCGAGGGTCGATTGGGGGTGGTGTAGCAGAAATAACAGGAGGAGGAGAAGTAGGTGATGGAGCCGATACATTTGGACTTGGTGCTACAGTTTCGATCTCTGGTGGTGGAGGAGTCGTAGATTCCAAGCTTTCATCTTCAAAACCTGCCCATAACACAAAACGAAACATGATCAATTATATTTCTATTCTAAGGATATATACCGTCACTTCCTGATTTGGTCACTCACATAGAGACGGCTTCCAACCCAAAATCATCCTCTCCCGATCGAATACAACGCGGTAGCCAGCCAAGAAGTTCTCTGCGATCCACAAATGTTCTCATTATATGTATATAAATAAATACAGAATTTTTGCATCAGCGTTGAGATACTTACGTCCAATGACATTAATTTTGAGATCTACGCTCTTCAGAACACCCAAGCAGTACATTACATTACCCTCCTGTTACTCATAGTTCATATCCAAAAATCAAAAATGTAAATAGATACGCTAGTACATGAAAGAAAGAAATAAAACCATGTCTTACCTGAGTTCGTGCCGTGAAAAACGGATTATTGAGAATGATTTTGCCTCCTCCCACAAAAGTCATCTCTACTAAGGGGAATTTTATGCTTGTGGTGTTTGGGCTGCATGTGAAGATGAAGAGCATCAGTATACAAATGTGATACAAATTAGTCCATCTTACAAGTTACTAAGCTGCTTTCAATTCCTAATACTTTAATATTTGTTCTATAAGTTCAATCCAGCTTGCGTTAAAAGTCCAACACATTCTACTAAAATAGGCAAAAGCATCTAATAACGACGCTGATAAGAGTGCGGGCATGACCTCAAGTCGTAACAGAACTCAAAGGGAACCTTGGGATCAACTGGGCGTCGCCTGTCGTCGACAAGATCGTCAAACTGCAAAAGTAAAAGAACGAATGTCATGGTGATGTAACAAACACACGCTTGGAGGTAAGAATTTTCTTCTAAGAAATCTTCATCTTAATATCCACTGCAAAAGTTACTGATATATCCAATGATTTAACAGCTCAATATTATATAAGAGGAAGTAAAATTTGTACATACAGCTGTGGTAAGGTCACCATATGCTGGCTCCAGCAAGTGTGTAAATGATGAGCCAGTGTCGAATTTTGCAAAAACCCAACGTCAACTGGATCTCTCCCTACTGATACTCCCGTCACATTTACACCATATGCCGTACTAGTTTTCAATATGGATCAAAAATGTCAAAAAGAAAACAATGGAAGATAGAATCGGTATAGATACTACATCAAGTTAAAAATAATCTATAAGCACTGTTTTGACTTCGTACCTTGGTGCAACAGAAATGAATGGAGTCTCCTCTTGGTCTGTGTAGCCTTTGTCCCCAAAACTTATTCTTCCCACAATGCCAATGACACGCCCGAAACACATTGAGAAGGAGTTTGCGGTGATATTGGCTTTTGCCAGGAGGCTAGGAACAGAGTAATCTTTAATACCAAGCCCAAGAACACCATTCACAGAAATATTTCTCCGGAGCAGACCTGTCTGCTTCTGACCGCAACTGCACCAGAAACACGGATTCAATTCTTTGGCATTTCCTTGTTTGCTTCAGAAGTCATTTCTCAAACAGAGGACAGTTGATGGAGCTACACATGAATGCTAAGAAGACCTCAACATTTTACATGTCCGGATTTCACACTATATTCAATATTGGTTTTGCTATGCACACCATGGCGTTAACAGGACATGAACAGTTTTTATAGAGGTGCGATAGCGTCCATGAAGGTTTTTGGTTAAGAAAAGACAGAGGATAAGAGTCATTTACTTACCCAAGCGTTACATTAGCTTTCACAGGCTTTAAATCTTCATCATCAGTGGCTAGATGCAATACATCCTGTACCAATGTCCCTGTGGTGGCTGTGCTGTTAGAGTAGGAAACCTGATAAGGACAAATACTTGCAGGAGAAGAACACTTTCTCGATCCAAAACAACGCTTGTCACTGCATCGAATGTTAGAACTCGTAGTAGATGCGTTGGGAGTGTATAGATTGAGTGGTACACTCTGTTTCCAAAGAAGAGAAAAAACGACAAGAGTAAAGAAAAAAATAGTTTAAAGAACACACGTTAATCTGCTTTCAAAAGGGGAAATGAACCTCTTGAACTCCAACGTCTTCCAAGTCGCGGATGCAAGTGGTACCACAGTTACAAGGCAACCAAAACAAATCGCTGCCTGTGTCCAGAGCCACCAGAAACGAAGAAGGTGGTGTTCCCACAGAGATATTAGCGTAATACAGGCTGAAACCACATGAATACACAAATCAAACTCAACAATGAGTGGATTCAAACATAACATATTGCATTACTAACAAGAAAACGAATTTGGTTGTGAAATCAAGATGAGATAAAGATGCATTACGCTCCAAGAAGCTTGATTGAAACCGTGAGGTTTCCTTTATCAAAAGTGATCGGGGTTTCTTCATTGTTGGAGGCAAGACCTCGACCCCTGATCAAACGATCACGGTGGGCCAAAACCTTGAAGTACTCCAAGCTTCCTGTTTCGGGCACTATATCGTCAAGACCGAGACTTTGTTTGACCTTATCAGAGAACATGTGGTGTACTTCATATCCGAACTTCCCAGAAGCAGCCTCACATCTCTCGAAACCCCAATACACTACTAACACAGACAATAACACAAACACTTGGCGTGCAACGTCCATGATGACTTCAATCTCAGAAGTTCTTTTCCGAGAAAACAAAAACACCTCCGGAATAAAACTCCGGTTGCTTTCTCAGATAACGATATATAACTCCGCGCGTATATGTTATGTAAGGAAACTGAAGAATTGAACCCAAACAAATAGTCAAAAGGTTGACTCGTTCGCATTGTACCAGACATGCTGAGAGAAGGTGGTTTGATCCTTTGAGGTAATACTTGTTTAATCGGAGTAGTGGCCATTATTTTTATTTTTTTTTGTATCTTCGTCTTCTTTCCTTTAAAGGAGAAGGTTGACGAGGGCAGAGTTCTCTTATCATCAGGAGAGTGAGAGAGACGACTTTTTGAATTTAGCCGTTTATATATAAAAAGTCTCTTAGTCAACTCTTTACATTTGCGAAAAGGTCCCTATACCCATCTTTTTTTGCATTTAACTCCCTTTATTATATAATTTCTTGGTTATTCGCTCGTAATAATATAGTTATAGTCAATTAACATTGTTGTATTGTAGCTGACCTTTTTAATCATACCACATTAGATCAGTAGTGTGGCTTATATTACAAACATTTGTTATCTTACTAAAACTCGACTTGGATATAACAAACTGAAAAAGAAAAAAAAAAAAACAAGATAAGCTCTTTTTTGTATGAAGTCAACGGACTAGGATGGCATTATGAACCATGCAGTCGTATAGATACACAAGTTGAATCATTCTTAAGTCTTCTAATTCATCATTACTTAAACATTTCAAAAGTTCCATATTAGACTTTTGGATATTAAAATTTGGGAGAGGAATAAATGTTCTCATGCTCCCATGTTAAGATATTGTATTTATAGAACTAGGAAAGCGATCCGTGCGTTGCCGCACGGGGAGGTGAAATCCTAAATTGATATTTAACATTTGTAGTTCATCTTAAATTCTTTCTTTTCTCAATCAATTTGATCATTTTCACTTCTTGCTATTGCTTTCTGCTGATTAAAAAGCCAAAGATTCATTTCAATGTTATTATATTTTATGTTGTCACACAAAAGTGAGCATTTTTAGAGCTTGATTTACTATGAACATTACTTTTAACCATATATAAAATTTCACTTATGTTTGTCTCCGACTATATGGTGCTATATATTGGTATCCTTTCTTAATTCGCTATTAGAAATTGTCTTTGTTGTTGATCATTATCAATCGAAATACATACGAGGCTGCTTCTCTCTTGGTTTATTTACTGTATCGAGAAAAAACTAAATGCCACTTGTCGAAGGAAGGTCGAAGATTGGGATCGGAGTAGATGGCTGGATTGAGTTTCGTTTCCCTTCACTTTGATACGCGATTTCTCTTTACGATTCACAAATCACAATCAATATTCCGATGCTGTAAGCAAGTGGAGTTTGTATACAAATGATTTACTATGAACATTACTTTTAACCATATATAAAAAATATCACTTATGCTTGTGGATGTTTTTCTCTCACTTTTAGATATGTACAAAACCGAGTTTTATATGACCGACCAATCAAACCTAATTGGTTAGTATAAAGTAACTCACATTCTTCAGCTATAACTTTTAGAGATATATATTTGGCTATAATGCTTTCCACATTTACATGCATGTTGGTCTCACGTTTTCCCTCAAAAGATCCCTTTTTTCCTCCCTTTTAATGGGTTAATTTTGATTGCCTTATTTCATACTAACACATTTGATACATGGATTTGTAATATCTCTTCAAATCACATATTCCTCTTTGGAAAAGAAAAAAATCAAGACGTAACAGACTAAAAATGCATGTAGACAAAAACTTGTACACTCATCAGCTATTCAATCAAAGCAATGCAATTAAACTACAAAAGTTCAGAAAATTAATAAAATATAGAACATAGGATTTTATGTTGGTCTCTCCCAATCCATCCCATTCCACCGTGTCGGCTGCTCTCCTTCCAGGCTGCATCCCCTCTATTTGATTTCCCACTTATGTCTATGAATCGGTACCATCATGTTTTTCAATAAACGACAGCGAGAAGTCGATGTGGTGAAACAGGTGATAATAATAGCTCACCTTTTGATGTTCTCTTCTTTAGGTTAAACACTAATTTTATAAATTTCTTGCATTTTTTTTTTTTTTTGGCAAATTCCAAATCACTCTAAAAGTGACGGTTATACATTATGTTTTTAAAAAATTGTATATACAGATTAGAAAGTCATCAAAGACTAAATAAGTTACCTTTAGTAGATCTTTTCTTTCTAACTTGACTTGTCATTTGGTCGTGCTTACGCTTTCTAGAATTTGATTTTGTGTTGTCACAAGTATGTCTGGCTTTTTCTTCAGCACTCTCTATTTCCATGCTCATTTGTAATATTTCTATATATTATCAAAATTTTTGATACCAGAAAGTATAAGAAATTATAATTCAACTAAAATTTTTAAAAACTTTATTTACAAAAAATGTAAACTAACCTGGATCATGAACATCTAATGGACATCCTACAAAAAAAATAATAAAAAAAATAACATTTATAACATCCTACAAAAGAAAAAAAAACATATTTACCATGTTTGTTAGAAAAAATAAATAGGTCAAAATAAGAACATATATAAAATTATAATTATACCATGTTTGTTAAAAAATTTTGGCTTATCCGTAGCTCTAGCATCACTGCATATCATCATGCCTCTCGTATATTGGTTTTGGTTTTTCCAGAAAGTCAAAAAATAAAATCTGCACATTGAGAATCAAAAACATTAGCCATGCAAAAATATGGCACACGTACTTAATAACATTAGCCATGCAAAACATGAAAACCGGAAAGGCTAAAATTTTGAAGAGACTAAAAGTTAACAAAACTAAGATTAATGTATGAACTTAATAGTGCCGACTAACAGTAATAATAACTTAACCGAGAAACACTACAGGTCATTTGCAGCAAAAATATTAAATTACCTTGAATTAGAGATTGATACTTGAAAGTTAAAAAAACACTTCAATAATACAATTCTTTAGTACTCAGAAAACAATTTTTCGAAACTTGTTTATGTAGCCAAGAAAAGTTTATATATAATAAACAAAGAGGTGTAAGACATAGAGGTGTAAAATGTAAAAGTGTAAAATTAATAGATGTGAAACATGGAGGTACAACAAAGAGGTGTAACACATAGAGGTGTGAAGTTAAAAGGTGTAAAAATTAATGGATGTGATTTTGAAACCAGAAAAGTTTATATATAATAAACAAAGAGGTGTAAGACATAGAGGTGTAAAATGTAAAAGTGTAAAATTAATAGATGTGAAACATGGAGGTACAACAAAGAGGTGTAACACATAGAGGTGTGAAGTTAAAAGGTGTAAAAATTAATGGATGTGATTTTGAAACCAGAAGGTACAACAAAGAGATGCAAAGACTAAGGAGGTGTGATTTAAAAGGTATAAAAATTAATGGATGTGATCTTTGAAACCGGAGGTACAACAAAGAGATGCAAAGACTAAGAGGTGTGATTTAAAAGGTGTAAAAATTAATGGATATGATTTTTGAAACCAGGAGGTACAATAAAGAGATGCAAAGACTAAGATGTGTGATTTTGAAAGATGGGGTGCGACGAAAAGAGACGATTAATAATTTTAAACCGTTGGATTAAAACTGAACTTATCTCATCCGTTGGATTAAAAGTGGACACAAAAAAGTAATAAACAAAGGTGTAAGACATAGAGATATAAAATGCAAAGGTGTAAAAATTAATAGATGTGAAACATGAAGGTACACAAAGAGGTGTAACACAGGTGTGAAATTAAAATGTGTAAAAATTAATGGATGTGATTTTGAAACCAGGAGGTGCAACAAAGAGATGCAAGACTAAGGAGGTGTGATTTAAAAGGTATAAAAATTAATGGATGTGATTTTGAAACCAGAAGGTACAACAAAGAGATGCAAAGACTAAGATGTGTGATTTAAAAGGTGTAAAAATTAATGGATGTGATTTTTGAAACCAGGAGGTAAAACAAAGAGATGGACTAAGAGGTGTGATTTTTGAAAGATGGGGTGCGACGAAAAGACACGATTAATAATTTTAAACCATTGGATTAAAACTGGAACTAATCTCATCCGTTGGATTAAAAGTTGACACAAAAAAGTGGGTTTGCTATTATATATAGATGTCCCACTTGGGTGAAAGAGAACATGGGGCCAGAAGATGAGAATTGAAGATTTCTAGGGTAGATTAAATAATATGTATATGAAACTTATTAAAAGATAGGAAACGAAAATAAATTAGCTCTTTGCACAGTAGATGTCACTATCACAAACATATAAAAGCAATGAAGCAAATGATGAAAAGTGAAGAAGCAGCCAAAGGGTTCAAACGGGTGGAATGGTTAACGGTTCTTGGAGATGGCGTTGGCGGCAGCGATGGCGGTTTCGCTGGAGCGGCTGGTCCCTTGGAACCAGAACCGTTAGCATCATTACCTGAAAAATGTCAAGAAGTAACTGGTCACCAACATGAATATTTATTTTTGGTCAAAATAGAAGTTTGGACATACAATCAGATTCTTTCCATCCCAAGATCATTCTCTCCCGATCATGGACGATTCTGTAGTTGGTCATGAAGTTTTCTAACATAGAGGAAAAGTTGATGTGGACCATGTGGTTAGGAATTGGTTAAAAAATGTGCAAGAAGATGTTTTTGGTTGGAGGAAAAGAAAAGTAAAAGAAACGAACGTCCGATGATGTTGAAGTCTGCATTAACTTGCTTCAAGACGGCCAAGCAATATACTTGAAAATTACCCTGTAACGTAAATGCAATGGTGATTCATATACTTATATAGTCAAAATATGATATGTAATATATAATATTTAAGATGAGATATGTGTACACTGGAGGTGTCGAAGACAAGTATTGGGCTGAAAATATCATAAGCAGCTCCTCCTTTCATCTCAAAGCTAATTAAAGGAAGCTTCTCTTCATCTGAACTGCAACCAGCAATACACATGCATCAAATATTCCTTAAAGTTTTCTTCATTAATCATATGTATAGCTGAAGATAGCTAACGTACGTTGATGTAATAACGTAGCAGAACTCAAAGGGGCTTTCCACATTTGCCGGAAGCCGTTTGTCTGGCACAGAGAGATGAAACTGCAAAACACAACACATTAATAACCAACTAGCTAAATAGTGGACTAACGTGTCGTTGTTTCAGACACCATTTACGCGTTTGAGGTTGTAGATTCACTTGGAGCGTACACTATAAATGCAACCGTAAACGCAAACAAACAATCTATGCATGAATCTAAAGAGAAGTCAATACAGTTAGGTAGGTACATTTGTGGTTAGAGAAGTGTAGTAAGGCTCCGGCAGCCATGTAACCGCGGTCCCAGAGTCAAATATCGCGCTAAATTCTGTTTCCACCGTCACACTTCCTACCTTGAATTTGGTGATGCTCACATCGTAAAACGGCCTGTGTTTCAGATCATGTTAATGTACGTTACATATGAATGTACTTATTGGAAAGAATAAAATAAAAAGGTGTAGTCAAAGGAGAGTTTACGGAGAGAGGGTGCCACTCAATGGAGTCTCAAGCTGGTCTGAGCTGCCTTTGTCTCCGAAACTGATTGTTCCTTTCCCTTTGAGACCAAAACACATTGAGAAAGAATCTGTGGTCACTCCGGCTTTAACCAACATGTTTGGAACCGCTAGGTCGTCTATTGCAAGTCCCATTATACCATTTACAGCCACTTTTTGGAACAACCCTAGTTGGGACTGACTACATCTGCCACCATTTACGTAATTTGTCTGTTAGTTAATGTTAGAAATTTCACATATGAAAGTAATTTAAAAAATCTTAAAAGTAATATAGGAAAGATAGTAGTCAATTAGTTTTGAGCTTGAAAACAAAGAATGAAGTTAGAAAGAATTACAAACCCGAATGTGATCCGAGCCTCTCTAGCTTCTCCTTCTTCTGTCCTCATGTGGATCACATCCTCCACCAACACACCTGTGCTTCTGCTTCCCGGCGAAAGATATCGAATTCTGTAAGGACAATCGCTGATCGGAGAAAGGCATCTGTTTCTTGATGTACATAGTGTGCTATTGCATGTAACCTTTGTGCTTGATGTTGATATTTTTGGGTTGTATATGTTAAGCTTTATCCTCTGTGTATACATAAAATTTCTTTAAAATATGATCGAGTTTTAATGTCATAACGAATAACATTCCAAGATAATATATTACCTCGCCTTGGTCAGTCTCCATGGTCCGAATGCAAGTAGAACTGCATTTGCAAGGTAACCAGAACAAATTACTTCCCGTGTCTAAGGCCACCAAGAACCATTGAGGCGGTGTCCCTACCGTCACATTCGCATAATGTAGACTGATCATTAAGAATAAAAAAAACATATAATCAAAACTCTATATCGTACTACCATTTAGAAAACAGAGGAGTTTCAAAAAGTTTCATACAAACTGATTTCTTGGGTGGAGTTGCCTTGAGCGAAAGAAATAGTTGTCTGATTGTTATTGGAGGATAGCCGCCGACCTCTATCCCGATGAACCAACGCCTTGTAGTAGTCAAGGCTGCCCATTACAGGCAAGCCATGGCCACCTAGAACGGTCTTGACCTGCTCTGAGAATCTATGATGAATTTCAAAGGAGAATGATCCTGAGACAGAAGAAGCCCATCCCAAACTCATAACGCAGAAGAATCCAAACTGAAACATCCATCTCAACTTCCCACTACTCCAAACCATTCTCCGGTCTTTCTGTCTCTCTGTGTGACTCTAAAGTTTAAGAAAACTTTAGGAAGAGATGTATTGATTCTTGCTAGTTTGAGTTTCTTTTACTACACGAAACTTTCTTCGTTTCCATAAGGTCAATGTTTTGTCTGGTGCTTGGTCTTTGTCAACGGGTTTTAAAGAACGTCATTGAAGGATTATGTTGCCAACGAAAATTTCGTATTTAATTCAATTTTTGAACATCAACTCTCCTATTTAACTATTAGGAATATACTATAGAGAATTATCATAATATATCTTTTTTTTTCCTTAAGTCTTAATAAAGAAAACCACAAGTACTACATTGAATCGTTGTGTGTTGTGATGTGTGGCTATTTGTATAATTATTTGGTGGAATTGTGTGAACAGAGAGACGTGGAGGGATGTTTGTTTGTTCCATCAGTTTGGAGCAGCCGCCGGTACACATTATTAGGCTATGGTTTAAAAAATGTTCAAGTCTATACCGAAAACATTGGGGTGATTTTGTCATATAATATAAATAAGAGGATGGAAATGCAAATACTGACAAAAGTATTGAAGATGTAGAAACCGTTGACTGTGGATAGTTTCATGTACACGTGTCAGGAATGCGTCATGCACGACTCGAATTGTTTCTTCTTATTAATCCGGCTTTGTATTTTTGATGAAATGATCAGATGAGAAACTGTTTTACTACTTGGTAGATCTTAAACTAAAATATATTTAGTTGTTGAGAAAACTGATAGAGAGAGTACGTATAACTCCGGAACTTTACACATACGATTATTATACGAACAAACTACAAGTATAGGTAGATAATATAGGAAACACAAGTCATGTATAAAATTAGACGAATGTTTAGAAGACATAATAAGGCTTAACAAATTTAAAAAAAAAAAGAAAAAAAAGAGAGAAAATGTTAGGAAACAACCAATTAATATATTATAAACATCCAAAATCCTATCCTCGTACGTATATAATTTACCATCCTATTATAAGTCTCTGCATTCATTGTGTACTTAGTTAATTAGTGCCCCTGAACTCAGTGAGAACTCTGAGAAGAGAATATATCCAATTACATATGTTTTAGGATTTTGACAAATGACAACCCACCTATCTTTACTCGACGATCGATTGATATGGCAGTGTAGTACTATGCGTATGGAGTTGTTGTTTTCTTTTTTCTTTTCTTCGTTTTGTGCGTATGTGGCTGATGAGGTACGTAGCCTGAAAGATGTCAATGTCAAGCCTTGGTTCTTGAGAAATTGGGGAGAAGATCGAGGCAGTGAATGAAACGTAGGTCGTGTACAAGAGGATTTCCTGTTCTCCTAGGTGGAGACCCTGAGTACCACATTGACTCTACTGTTCCACCTTCTATCGGCTGCACCCACCACAATAAATATTTATATATACGTAACACTCAATATCCATGCATGCACTGATGCACGTTTGGAAATATCCAATATATCTAATAGAAATGATGGTGACCTTATCAATTATGCTGATAGCGTCGCTTCTTCCCTCCGTACTTTGTTGGCTGATTAATGCAAAAACATGTATATGAGTACTGAATCATCGTGATAAATTTCAAGAATCATAAAAAAAAAGTAAGAGGATATAGGCTTCGATTGTTTTAAAAGAAATACATATTTGCATTTACGTTTATAAAAAAAAAAAGAAGGAAATCTAGCAATTTAAAACATTCTTATTAAAATCAAATTAACCACAAACGCCATATGAAGAAACACAAACAAACGAAACAAGAACTAGAGCATATAATGTTACCAGGTGGAGGAATGTAGAGAACACGAGAGAGGTTTGAGAAAGTCAGGAAGAGAAGGACACACACGGCGAGGCTTAGGGCAAAGAGGCTGCTTCACTTCCGAATGATGTTGCATCGTTTCTATATTATCTTATTAATCCGGTTCAAAGAACAGGTAGTTTTATTTAAACTGATGTTTTTGTAATTAACTGGAGTCTGAAAAGTGATTATTGAGTGTGAATCTATATATATACAAATGTATAGTTCGTTAAAGAAAGAAAATGAAGAATTTGTAGTGATGAGTGAGAGCCAGGTTTGGTTATACTCGGGAAAAACTTTATTTTTTTAAGAAAACGTGATCAATTTACATGTGGGGGTCTTTCTATGATTCCTTCATTTCTTGGTGAAGAGTGAAAGTAGGGTTGGTGTTCTTGACTACTCCCCCTCTTTTTTTGCCTCTTTTTTCTTAATATATATATATATATATATATATGGAATTGTCAATAAGAAACAATATATGCATAATAATATTAAATATTAAACTATATTTGTGATATCTTAATTCTTCAAACGTAAACTAAACCTCAAGCTAAAGGATGGGTTACAGGTTTGGCTTCAATCAAGAGTTTAGTCTAAGTATGCAATTCTTTTAAATTCTTTTGAATCATTTAATTATTTCTAATTCTCTCAAACCAAGGATGCATTTTTTTTTTTTTTTTTTTCAACATTTCTGCATTGTGGCCACAACTGGCCGGCCCATTAGCCAAATTCCTACATACGTAGGAGCCGGGACTCGATCCCGGGTGTGATGGTGCCTTGTGCATTAAGGACTTACCTTTGGCCACTGCACCAAGGTCACTTCACCAAGGATGCATTTTTTGTAGAAGGGTTTTTTTTTTATCTGAATAGAATTTTACATTCATTCAAAAAAAAACTAAACCTCAAACTATATATTATACTTATGTATTCAATTACATTATCTCTAAGCATGTATCTTAGGTACACACATGCATCCCCATATTACCAAATAGAGGTTATTGGTTGGTGTCGGGAATCCACATTAAAAAAAAAAAAAAGAAAAACTGTAAAAAAATTAATCTATATATAATAGCAAACCCACTTTTTGTGTCAACTTTTAATTCAACGGATGAGATTGGTTTCAGTTTTAATCCAACGGTTTAAAACTATTAATCGTGTCTTTTCGTCGCACCCCCATCTTTCAAAACTCACACCTCTTAGTCTTTGCATCTCTTTGTTGTACCTCCTGGTTTCAAAAATCACATTTCATTTTTATATCTTTTAAATCACACCTCTTAGTCTTTGCATCTTTTTGTTGTACCTCCTGGTTTCAAAAATCACATCCATTAATTTTTACACCTTTTAATTTCACACCTCTATGTGTTACACCTCTTTGTTGTACCTCTATGTCTTACACCTCTTTGTTGTACCTATTAATCATGTCTTTTCATTACACCCCCATCTTTCAAAAATCACACCTCTTAATTTTAACACCTTTTTATTTCATACCTCTATGTCTTATGTCTTACACCTCTTTGTTGTATCTCCATGTTTCTCATCTATTAATTTTGACACCTTTTTTTCCACACATCTATGTCTTACACCTCTGAAACATGTTATTTATGTGGTGTGAATGGTGAATGTGTGTGAAAGTGTATGATATGGAATGATGGTGGGTGTTTCAATTCCCCTTATGCAGTTGCAGTATAAGAGGTGTCAATCCAGTCTGAGTGCTTGTGAACAATCAAGATATGCATATGAATCTAAGTTAAGCCAAATATGAAAGGATGTTTGTCACTAACAATCCTATGATGATAATGATGAAAAGCAGAAAGTAAACTACAAGAACTAGGAACTAAATGCAAATAAGACAGTATGATTATGATCTAGAAACAGAAACAGAAACTGTAAATACTAAAATGGAACTAATGCAAGGCAAGTAATGCACTAGATACTAAGTGGATGCAATGAAAATGCTACAGGAATGAAACATGAATGAAACAAGACAAACACAAAACATAAACAAGAAATCTGGGGAAGAGCTCGATCAGCACTCGACCGAGTGTAGGTCGAGTGGGTGGTCGAGTTGGGTAAAAACGTGAAAACAGAGCAAGACAAGAAAAACAGAGCAATACTAAATCAGATCAATCAACAAGCAAACGATGATATTTAAACTAGAAATTCAATAAACAAAGAAGGTTCCTGAGGATGGATTCATGGGATAAACTAATCATTGTGGTAATCTAACTTGATCAATAAATCTCAAGCAAAGCTATGAGCTGACCTCTAGACATATTAATCTAAGACAAGTCTCTCCCACTCTCATGGTCAAGAGACAATCAAACCTATGCAATCCTAGACTTGCTCTCACAATGAAAAGAATCTACACAAGCAGGCATTAAGCAATACATCTCAAACCAAACAAGACCTCTAATCTCTTAGCAAGCCTAATGGTAAGCTCTAGATCTAGCCTTATCTATGCTTTCTAAACATTGGTGTGATGCTAAAAAGCTTAAGATCAGATCCTACCCTCTCAGATATAGAATCAGCATTAAGATCATCTAGCCTAGAAGAGATCTACAACAATCAAGCTTGATCAAATCAGATACACCACAAGATCAATCTATCCTAACCCATCCTCAAGATCCTAAGAAGACTACTCAAAGCAAGACATGATCAAACAAATCATAAACCCAGAAATCATTGAAACTTGCATGATTAGATAGATAAGAAAAGATCTACAACTTTAAAGAAGAAATCAAACTCAAATTCTTATTACCCAGAAAGTTATTCAACAATCAGTAAGAAGAAATCTTCTTTTCTCAAGAACAAAATCTAAAAATTAAAAAGGAAAATAAAAAGCAAAAGGAATAAATTCCTAAAAGGTAAAAACTAGGTTCTCAAAAGCTGGAATAGAATCTAGATATTTTTCACACTTTTGGTGGCTGCAGTACAAGTCTTTATATAGTGGGGAAGGTGGAAGCCCTAAAATAGGAAAAGTCAAAGTGGTCCACGAATCGGTCAACTCGACCAGTGCTCGGTCGAGTGGACAGGTCGAGCTGGCTTCCCTGGTGCATCTCCACTCGGTCGAGTCCATCTCCCACTCGGTCGAGTGCTTGGTCGAGCTGGACTCCGGGTCTTGGTTCTTCAGCCTTTAACTCCCTTGTTTCCTCCTCATGACTGCTTCTCATCTCTTCTCCTTTGCTTCCATGCTCCTCAAGCTCCAAAATCACCTGTTTATGCATGAAAAGATGCAAATGCAATGCAACTACACTCTAATGCAAGATTGGTCCTAAAGCTACACAATAAGAGTGAAAATGGATAGAAAAAGATGCAAAAGATGTGAATAAACTAAGGAAAACATGGTAAAATATATGAACATCAACACCCCCAAACTTAGTCTTTGCTTGCCCTCAAGCAAATAAACAAGACATAAGAAGGTAAGTGAGGTTTAAAAATGGGATCTCAGCTCCTAAAGCTTGCAAATAGACCATCTAGAATCAATGTCCAAGTTACTAGTACTATGATGCAAGTTGAATGAGCTGGAAATAAAGACTTTAGACAAACATTTCACAACCTTTATTGACTTGAACCTTAGATATCCACATGCATTCAAATCAACCATTTCCTTTAACATTCATTAATCAAGAACATGAATCAATTCTATGCAATGCTTAAACTCATTTGGCTTGGCAATAAAGGGCTTTGAGACAATGATGGTCTCTTTTAAGAGTGGGGTTTGTCTAAATCAAGGTTCTCTCATAAAAATGGATTGAGCTTTAGAAGAATGCTAAAGGTAAGAACACCTAGACACATACAAGAATAAAACCTTGTCTACCCAAAGGCACCCAAAGTGTTTATCCTAACATTCTAAACCCAAATGATCCTAGTGCTACCCTTTAACTTCTTCTTTTCTCTTTAACCCTTTTCTCTTTTGGTTTTCAAGTCTTAGGAGAGGTTTCTTATTTGATCTTTCTAGTGGGATGGGGGATTCTTTCTTATTGCTATGGTTCTCTTTTCTTCTTATTCTTAAGACACTTAAGCTTTTTGCTAAACTGCTCTTTGCTTTCTTTTCTTTTTCCTTTAGCTAGAACCATCTTAGATAACATTTTCTTACTTCCCATCCTTTCACTAGACTTTTAGCTTTCACTTAAACACATCTCTCTCCTAAAGACTCTACCCTTTTCTTTCTCTTTTCTTTCTTTTCTTTTTATAACAGCCAAGTCCCAAACCCAACAAGTGAACCACCTAGTCCTATCTAGTTTGGAAAATGCAAACTAGAACTACACAAGGTCTTATTCCTGTCAGTTCAAACCTAACACTTTCTACCAAGCTCAATCCCAAAAAGGCCTCACACACACAAGAATAAACATGGCTTGAAAGAAAGGTTTGGTTAAGGGTAGGGAAACTGATCTAAAAGTGAAATCAGCTACTTGGATCAACAAGAGTGGTAAAAAGGAGAAAGATGATCCAAATATGTATATGGTATCCATGAGTTTAAAGCAATGCATACATTGATAATTAAAAGTCAATATTAGGTTCTTATAAATAGGAAATGGAATCAAATCACAACATGCTTCAACTTAGACCAGCAACAATGCAAGAATTCAATGCTTGGTTCAATCTTATGCTTCCTACTATTCATCTAGCATCAAAGTACTAATAACTTGGGCATTGATCCTAGTCTAGTGAATTAAGCAAGCTAACAAGGAAATTCTCATCATAGATCCCTAATGCAAATATTATACAATTCTACATGAAACATGCTAAACAAGATGCTAATATGCAATGCAAACTACATGAACACTCTTTTTTATAAAGATTTTTTTCAAAATTTTTCAAATTTTTATGGTTTTTCTATGCCTTAGATGCTAATGTAAATGCTAACATGATGATGATAAAAATTTGAAATAAGAAAACAAAACACAACATCAAATGCTATCTAGAACCCTCCCCCAAACTTAAATCACACAGTCCCTGTGTGTAAAAGTTGTGAGAAGATTCAAGACTATAAACAAAACACAACACAAAACACAACATCAAATGCTATGGTATAAACAAGGAAAGGTGATGATGGTACCTTAGGGATTGTGGAAGAAGTTGTCCACATCCATTTGCATGCTATCATAGGAGTAGTTGGGGTCTTCCTGATGGCTTGGAGAAGGGCTTTGGGGCAGCTCGACTATGCCAATCGAGCCTGACTCGGTCGAGTGCTGGTTCGAGTGGGGGGGTCGAGCTGGGTTGCGAGCCTCCCAATCTTGAGTCTGGTACTGCTGGTACTGCTGATAGAGTGCTGGATCCATAAAATATTGGGGTGGGAAGGGTGGGTAATGTTAAAAACCTGGATAAGCAGCTGGAGGTGGGAAACCATAAGGTGCTCTGGGCTGGTGCTCGACCGAGTGCAGTGGAGGTGCTCGGTCGAGTGGTTGCTCGAGTGACCCGGTCGAGTGCCTCGGAAAGTGTTGTTCTCGGGTACTTGAGCTCCTCTTCCTCTGATTTGGCTCGTACATGGAAGCCCTAGCTGGTTCCACAGGATTTGCAACCCTTGAAAGTGCTCTAGTTGAGCTGCTTCTTCTCAAAGGGCTTGAATGTTGGCTAGGAGATGAGTTTCCACTCTTCAGCTCAGCAATCTCCTTCTTCAAGCCTTTGATAGACTTAGCCATGTTGGTTACCTTCTTCTTCAGCTTATCAAATATCTTTCCTTGCCACTTGCCCCATTTTTGCAAAAGAGTCAACCTCTTGGCATTCTTCCTCACTCCTCTACTATCTCTTGGGTTAGGCTCATAATCTTCAAAGTAGAACTGCTCCTCTCCATCAGCTACATGTGCACTCTCAGCTTCCTCAACCCTATGTTGAATCACTCCATCAAACCAATGCTCCTCAGTTGGCCAAAAATCAATATTGGCTCCTTCTTGAATGGTGGTCAGCTCTTGGTTAGGTAAAATGACCTGCTTCTTCCCAAGTGTTGGAAGCTCAAAGTTGAATATATGGTTGCCTTGGTGCATCTCTTTGGCTAGGATGAGGGTGGAGGCAAGGTAGCTTGAGTCTATCCATCTTGGTAAGGCTTTTTCTCCTCTTAGTTGGATGTTGGCAGCTTGAAGGATTGGAGTGATGATGCCTCCAATGGTGAGTGCTCCTCTTGAACCCTTGTTCTCAAGCTTTCCTACCCAACTTCTCAACTGTATCATGTGGTCTATCAACACCATTCCAAGATCTGTCTCAACAGTGCTACCAAGGATGATGGTTCCATTCCTTGCTTGGAGAAGAACTCCATTAAGGGCCAAATCAATCATCTTCAGCTCCCCATCATTGATGTTTCCAGTCTCCTTTCTTGCAAAGAAGGTATTGGCAAGAGCCTTATGGTAATACCTCAAGACTGGGCTCCTAATCCTTGAACTCTTGGAGTTGGAGGATGAGTAATATTTGTTGTCCCCAATGGTCTCCCATACTGCATATAACTCCTCTTTTGGAACCATCAAGCTCCTATGGCTCCCAACCTCAAATCCAAACACCTCAGCTAGCTTCTTCAAGGTAAGTTCATGCTTCCTCCCTCTAATGGTGAAGGAGATGTGACCAGCTCCATGCTCAGCAGTCTTTCTCAGTTGTTGGTGCAGCTTGACAGTGGCTAGGAACTCACAGCTTTCCTCTCTATACCCTTCCAAGCAAAGCTCCATGAACTTGGTGAGGTTGCTCTTCTCAAAAAGGCATGCCACATCTTCATCAATACCCAGCTTCTCCATGGTCTCCTTGTGAGGATATCTTGTTCCTAGGAACTCCATTCTCATAAAGGCATCATACAGCTGCTTCTTTGACAGCCCACAAGATTCAGCCTCTCCATCATCCCTTAATTCTTCTTCTTCACTCATTTCTTCACTTTCACTCTCACTTTCTTCTTGCTCCTCTTCAACTGCTGGCCTCTTCCCTTTCTTCCTGTATTCATTTATCACCTCAACAATAGTAGGCTCCCTTTCTTCCTCACTCTCAGTCCTCTCAGGATCCTCCACAATTGGCTTCTTCCTGAGACTCGGCACCTGGCTCGACCGACTGCTCGACCCAGCACACGGTCGAGTGGTCGATCGAGTGGACCGTCGAGTGGCTCTCCTAGCTTCCCCTCTTGGTTCAAGATCAGCATCACGACGTTCCTGGGAGCTTGCAGCGGATTTGTGGGACTTCTTGGTGATCTTAGAAGACATTTTAAAGAAACTGAAGGAAATAAACTCAAAGCTCAAAGTTAATAGGTTAGTGACCCAAAAACTTGAAAGAACAAAGCTAGAGCAAGAGATTAACTTTGAGAGAGATTTAAAGCTAAAATTTAAAAGTTTTGAGCAAATGAGCAAGTGTGAGAAGTTTAGGATCAAGCTAGAGCTATTTAAAGAAACCTAGGAGACAAGAAAACAAGGTAGGAGCGTCCTTACATTTCAAATTTGAATTGGGAATCTTTGACTTGCTTTTTGGCTGCCACTCGACCCCACCACTCGACCAGCACGTGGTCGAGCTCCTTGACCAAATTTGAAATTTTGAAAATTTTCTCCTTGTTCTTCCCTCCACTTGATCATTCTAGAAGAATGGGAATAGATTGGGCCTCAATTAGTATCCAGCTCGGCCGAGTACCTCTTGTTTTGTGGTCGAGTGGGCCTGCGAACCTTCTTCTCTTTGGCCACATCTCTCCTTACCCAACTATATCACCACTTAAAAGCCTGTCCAACAAAATCATAAAACAAAACACATCAAACTACTAAGAAAATTAAACCATATGTACAAGGGATACCTTAGGGACTTCCTCCCTAGTGAGCTTGTTTAAAGTCACTAAGCTTGACTTTGGTTCCCTTCTTAACTTTGGTTCAGATACCAAGGAGGTGATGAAATCCTCCCTGGAACCTCCTGATCAGTGTGAAGTTGATCCTCAATCACCTCACTCTTAACACTCAACCCATATTTCTTCTTAAACTTGAGCCTTGGCCTTGCCTTCCTCAAAGACTTCTTGCTCAGCTTGACTTGAAGATCCTTAACCATACTAGTCAACTCCTGAACTGACCTCTTAAGCTTCTCAACAGTATCCTCTTGAGGTGAGAACTCAGCCTTTGGGGTTGCCTTATCACTTAAGCTTCCTTGACCTCCTTTGTCTTTGATAGTGAAAGGCTGGTCATCAATGGTAGGAAGGTTAGTAGGATTGTGGATATTGAACTTCATAACCACATCTTCAGCTATGTTTAAGGTCACAAGACCCTCCTTCACATCAATGACTGCTCCTACAGTAGCCAAGAATGGCCTCCCTAGCAAGATTGGATCCTCAGGCTCCTTATCCATTTCTATCACCACAAAGTCAGTGTGAATCCTTGCCTTCCCTATCTTAAGTGGGACATTCTCCAATCTGCCTACTACCTCTCTATTGTCCCATCAGCTAAAAGCACATGGAGGTTGGTAGATTTGAAATCAGTCCTTCCAAGCTTTTGGGCTATGGAGTAAGGCATGACACTTGTTGAAGCTCCCAAATCACAAAGACACTGGTTGTAGTGAAGATAGCTGATTGTGCAAGGTAGATAGAAAGGTCCTGGATCACTGAGCTTTACTGGAATGATCACTCCTCCAAGGTTCTCAAGATCCTTCTCATCTTGAGCTTCAGCCCTCTTACTAGACAAATCAAGCAAAAAGTTTTTGTAGAGAGGATAAGGCTCATACTGTTCCAAGGCAGGTCCTCTCTCCTCTTCTTGGTAAGCTATTATGATCTCTTGAATGGCTGACACTTGTTCCTCTTTCTCAACCAAAGCTTCTTCTTTCAAAACCCTCTCTTCCTCTTGTTGCTTAGCCAACAATGCCTTTTCTCAATTATTTCCCTTAACTCCTTGATCTTACTGTGCTTTGAAACGCCCAGGGAATGGTAGAGGAGGCTTGTAAGCAGGAGGAATGTACTTAGCAGGCTTGACAGCTTCCAATTGCTCAGCTCGATCGACCACTCGAGCATGCACTCGATCGAGTGTGTGGTCGAGCTGCTGGTCGAGTTCTCCTGCGAGTTCCTGTTTACCACAGATGTCACTTGGGGCTTCAGCTGATGAATTCCCCCAAACTTGGACTTCACTGTCCTCAGTGACTTCTTCCTCTTGAATTAAGATGGCCTTGGCTGTGAACTCCCTTGGATTTTGAACAGCTTTTCCAGGGAGTTGGTTGGGTTTTGGAGCTGAAGAAGAGGCTATGTTGCTCTCCATATACTTGACTCTAGAGTTAAGACCTTCAAACTTCATGTTCAGGTCATTGTACTGTGAAGTAAGCCTTTGGTTCAGTTCAGCAAACTGCTTAGCCTCCTCAATTTTCCCTTGTGTTTGACCAATCAACAGCTGCTGTATCATAGCTCTAAGGTCTTGTTCCTGGCCTTGGTTAGTCTGAAACCCTGGTGGGGGACACAATTGGGGCTGGAACACTTGTTGCTGTTGTTTGGGAATATAGCTTTGGAACCCTTGAGGCTGTTGAGGCTGTTGAGGCTGTTGAGGAGGGTAGACTTGATCTTGTGGATTAACCACATTGGTGCTCCTATAAGAGAGGTTGTTGTTCTTGAAACCACCTTGATTGTAACCCTTGAATCCACCTTGGTTCTGCATGTAGCACAACTCAGCAAACTCTGTCTCCCCCTCTTGAACTTGAGCTTCTTCTTCACCAATGAAGTGAATGGACTTAGACTGGCTAAGAAGGATCTTATCAAGCTTCTCATTGACCATCTTCAAATCTTTCTTGTATTTATCCTCTTGATCAGCTGAGGAACTCCTTATGGTCCTATCATAGTCTTCATTATAATTGCCATCTGATTGAGCAAGATTCTCCACTAACTCCCAGCCTTCATCCACATGTTTGTTGAGGAAGTTGCCATTAGAAGCAGTGTCAAGAAGCATCCTGAACTTTGGAAGGACTCCTCTATAAAGTGTACTCAACAATGACTCCATACTGAATCCATGATGAGGGCACTGAGTTTGGTAGCCCTTGAACCTTTCCCAAGCTTCACAAAAGCTCTCATTGTTCCTTTGAGCAAATCCAGAGATCTCATTTCTCAATCTAGCAGTCCTAGCATTGGAGAAGAATTTGGCCAAGAAAGCCTTCTTACACTGGTCCCAAGTAGTGATAGCACCAGTAGGCAAAGTCTTTTCCCACAAATGAGCCTTGTCCCCAAGAGAGAAAGGGAACAACCTCAGTTTGAAACCATCTTCACTTACTCCATTTATCTTTGTGAGGCCACAGATCTGTCAAACTCATCAAGATGATCTAAAGGGTCCTCCATAGGCAATCCATGAAATTTATTGGCCTGAATCATTGAAATCAAACCACTCTTGATCTCAAAGTTGTTGTTGGCAACTGTTGGTGGAACAATGCCAGCTCTTTGGTTGTGAGTGTTAGGTGCATCTCCAGCACCAATATGTCTTGGTCTCTGAACTTGATCCTGATGATCCATGGCTACTGGAACCTCTGTTGTTGCTGAACAACCCTCTTCTTCTTGGATCCCACACCTTTTGTTAACTTGTTGATGCTGTCACTATACCTTTGAAGATTGTCCTTTCCTTTGGACCTTGTGTGCATCAACTTTCACAAGCGATTTTTCCGAGCGAGCGACGAGCACAGGCTCTAGTAGGAAGGTAGGGCAACTGGAAAAAGAGACGAACAGAGATCCGGGGTCTGGCTCGATCAAGTGCTCGAGCACTACTCGGTCGAGTGGTGGTCGAGTGACTGGTCGAGTGGTACCTGAAATGGAACTTCAACCCGAAACACAAGATTCAAGTGCAGAAACTTCACAAATGCAAAAAGGAACTTAATCTTAGACTAATATGGATCCTAAATGTCACAAATACTAACTCAAACAGGCAACGGCGCCAAATTGAAACATGTTATTTATGTGGTGTGAGTGGTGAATGTGTGTGAAAGTGTATGATATGGAATGATGGTGGGTGTTTCAATTCCCCTTATGCAGTTGCAGTATAAGAGGTGTCAATCCAGTCTGAGTGCTTGTGAACAATCAAGATATGCATATGAATCTAAGTTAAGCCAAATATGAAAGGATGTTTGTCACTAACAATCCTATGATGATAATGATGAAAAGCAGAAAGTAAACTACAAGAACTAGGAACTAAATGCAAATAAGACAGTATGATTATGATCTAGAAACAGAAACAGAAACTGTAAATACTAGAATGGAACTAATGCAAGGCAAGTAATGCACTAGATGCTAAGTGGATGCAATGAAAATGCTACAGGAATGAAACAGGAATGAAACAAGACAAACACAAAACATAAACAAGAAATCTGGGGAAGAGCTCGATCAGCACTCGACCGAGTGTAGGTCGAGTGGGTGGTCGAGTTGGGTAAAAACGTGAAAACAGAGCAAGACAAGAAAAACAGAGCAATACTAAATCAGATCAATCAACAAGCAAACGATGATATTTAAACTAGAAATTCAATAAACAAAGAAGGTTCCTGAGGATGGATTCATGGGATAAACTAATCATTGTGGTAATCTAACGATCAACAAATCTCAAGCAAAGCTATGAGCTGACCTCTAGACATATTAATCTAAGACAAGTCTCTCCCACTCTCATGGTCAAGAGACAATCAAACCTATGCAATCCTAGACTTGCTCTCACAATGAAAAGAATCTACACAAGCAGGCATTAAGCAATACATCTCAAACCAAACAAGACCTCTAATCTCTTAGCAAGCCTAATGGTAAGCTCTAGATCTAGCCTTATCTATGCTTTCTAAACATTGGTGTGATGCTAAAAAGCTTAAGATCAGATCCTACCCTCTCAGATATAGAATCAGCATTAAGATCATCTAGCCTAGAAGAGATCTACAACAATCAAGCTTGATCAAATCAGATACCCACAAGATCAATCTATCTAACCCATCCTCAAGATCCTAAGAAGACTACTCAAAGCAAGACATGATCAAACAAATCATAAACCCAGAAATCATTGAAACTTGCATGATTAGATAGATAAGAAAAAGATCTACAACTTTAAAGAAGAAATCAAACTCAAATTCTTATTACCAGAAAGTTATTCAACAGTCAAGTAAGAAGAAATCTTCTTTTTCTCAAGAACAAAATCTAAAAATTAAAAAAGGAAAATAAAAAGCAAAAGGAATAAATTCCTAAAAAGGTAAAAACTAGGTTCTCAAAAGCTGGAATAGAATCTAGATATTTTTTTCACACTTTTGGTGGCTGCAGTACAAGTCTTTATATAGTGGGGAAGGTGGAAGCCCTAAAAATAGGAAAAGTCAAAGTGGTCCACGAATCGGTCAACTCGACCAGTGCTCGGTCGAGTGGACAGGTCGAGCTGGCTTCCCTGGTGCATCTCCACTCGGTCGAGTCCATCTCCCACTCGGTCGAGTGCTTGGTCGAGCTGGACTCCGGGTCTTGGTTCTTCAGCCTTTAACTCCCTTGTTTACTCCTCATGACTGCTACTCATCTCTTCTCCTTTGCTTCCATGCTCCTCAAGCTCCAAAATCACCTGTTTATGCATGAAAAGATGCAAATGCAATGCAACTACACTCTAATGCAAGATTGGTCCTAAAGCTACACAATAAGAGTGAAAATGGATAGAAAAAGATGCAAAAGATGTGAATAAACTAAGGGAAAACATGGTAAAATATATGAACATCAACCTCTTTATTTATTATATATTAACTTTTTGGACAACATAAGTTTCAAAAATTGTTTTCAGTACTTAAAGATTGTTTAATTGAAATGCTTAAAATTAGAGAAAGCGAGAAAAATGGAGAAGTAAAAGGAACAAGCAAACAGATGATGAAAACAAATAAAGAAAGAAGAAAGAAATAAAATTATAGAAAGCAGAAAAATGGAGAATGAAGTAAAGAGAAACAAACAAACGATGATGAAAACAAATAAAGAAAGAAGAAATAAATAAAATTATGGAAAGCAGAAAAATGGATGAAGTAAAGAGAAACAAGTAAACAGATGATGAAATAAAAAAAAAGAAGAAAATAAAATTAGAGAAAAAAATGGAGACTGAAGTAAAGAGAAACAAACAAACAGATGATGAAAACAAATAAAGAAAGATGAAAGAAATAAAATTAGATTAAATAGAAAAATGGAGACGACGTAAAGAGAAACAAGCAAACAGATGATGAAAACAAATAAAGAAATAAGAAAGAAATAAAATTAGAGAAAGGAAAAATGGAGAAGTAAAGAGGAACAAGCAAACAGATGATGAAAACAAATAAAGAAAGAAGAAAGAAACAAAATTAGAGACAAAAGAAAAATGGTGACTGAAGTAAAGAGAAACAAGCAAACAGATGATGAAAACAAATAAAGAAAGAAGAAATAAATAAAATTAGAGAAAAAAAAATGGAGACTGAAGTAAAGAGAAACAAGTAAACAGATGGTGAAAACAAATAAAGAAAGAAGAAAGAAATAAAATTAGAGAAAACAGAAAAATGGTGACTGAAGTAAAGAGAAACAAACAAACATATGATGAAAACCAATAAAGAAAGAAGAAAGAAATAAAATTAGAGAAAGCAGAAAAATGGAGACTGGAGTAAAGAGAAACAAGCAAACAGATGATGAAAACCAATAAAGAAAGAAGAAAGAAATAAAATTAGAGAAAACAGAAAAATGGAGACTGAAGTAAAGAGGCACAAGCAAAAAGATGATGAAAACAAATAATGAAAGAAGAAATAAAAAAATTAGTGAAAAAAAAAAAGAAAAAGGGAGACTGGGGTAAAGAGAAACAAGCAAAGAGATGATGAAAACAAATAAAGAAAGAAGAAAGAAATAAAATTAAAGAAAAAAGAAAAATGGAGACTGAAGAAAAGAGAAACAATCAAACAGAAGATGGAAATAAATAGAGAAAGAAGAAAGAAATAAAATTAGAGAAAAAAGAAAAATGGTAGTAAGTAAAGAAAACAAGCAAAGAGATGATAAAAACAAATAATGAAAGAAGAAATAAATAAAATTAGAGAAAAAAAGAAAAATGGGGACTAGAGTAAAGAGAAACAAGCAAAGAGATGATGAAAAACAAATAAAGAAAGAAGAAAGAAATAAAATTAAAAAAAAAAAGAAAAAATGGAGAAAGTAAAGAGAAACAATCAAACATAAGATGGAAATAAATATAGAAAGAAGAAATAAATTAAATTAAAGAAAAAAGAAAAACGGAGATTGAAGTAAAGAGAAACAAGCAAACAGATGATGAAAACAAATAAAGAAAGAAGAAATAAATAAAAATAGAAAAACAGAAAAATGGAGACTAAAGTAAAGAAAAACAAGCAAAAGATGATGAAAACAAATAATGAAAGAAGAAATAAATAAAATTAGAGAAAACAGAAAAATGGAGACGAGTAAAGAGAAACAAGCAAACAGATGATGAAAACAAATAAAGAAAGAAGAAAGAAATAAAATTAGTGAAAAAAGAAAAACGGAGATTGAAGTAAAGATAAACAAGCAAACAGATGATGAAAACAAATAAAGAAAGAAATAAAATTAGAGAAAACGGAAAAATGGAGACTGAAGTAAACAGAAACAAGTAAACAGATGATGAAAACAAATAAAGAAAGAAGAAAGAAATAAAATTATGGAAAACAGAAAAATGAAGACTAAAGTAAAGAGAAACAACCAAACAGATGATGAAAACAAATAAAGAAAGAAGAAAGATGAAAGCAGAAAAATGGAGACTAAAGTAAAGAGAAACAAGCAAATAGATGATGAAAACAAATAAAGAAAGAAGAAAGAAATAAAATTAGAGAATAAAGAAAATGGTAGTGAGTAAAGAGAAGAAAGCAAACAGATGATGAAAACCAATAAAGAAAGAAGAAATAAATAAAATTCGAGAAAAAAAAATGGAGACTGAAGTAAAGAGAAACAAGTAAACAGATGATGAAAACAAATAAAGAAAGAAGAAAGAAATAAAATTAGAGAAAACAGAAAAATGGAGACTGAAGTAAAGAAAAACAAGCAAAGAGATGATAAAAACAAATAATGAAAGAAGAAATAAATAAAATTAGAGAAAAAAAATAAAAATGGGGACTGGAGTAAAGAGAAACAAGCAAAGAGATGATGAAAACAAATAAAGAAAGAAGAAAGAAATAAAATTAAAGAAAACAGAAAAATGGTGACTGAAGTAAAGAGAAACAATCAAACAGAAGATGGAAATAAATAAAGAAAGAAGAAAGAAATAAAATTAGAGAAAAAAGAAAAATGGAGACTGAAGTAAAGAGAAACAAGCAAACAGATGATGAAAACAAATAAAGAAAGAAGAAAGAAATAAAATTAGAGAAAAAAAGAAAAACGGAGATTGAAGTAAAGAGAAACAAGCAAACAGATGATGAAAACAAATAATGAAAGAAGAAATAAATAAAATTAGAGAAAAAAAGAAAAATGGGGACTGGAGTAAAGAGAAACAAGCAAAGAGATGATGAAAACAAATAAATAAAGAAGAAAGATATAAAATTAAAGAAAAAGAAAAAATGGAGACTGAAGTAAAGAGAAACAATCAAACGGAAGATGGAAATAAATAGAAGAAGAAGAAATAAAATTGAAAAAGAAAAACGGAGATTGAAGTAAAGAGAGCAAGCGAGATGATGAAAACAAATAAAGAAAGTAGAAAGAAATAAAATTAGAGAAAACAGAAAAATGGAGACTGAAATAAAGAAAAACAAGCAAACAGATGATGAAAACAAATAATTAAAGAAGAAATAAATAAAAATAGAGAAAAAAAAAAAAATGGGGACTGGAGTAAAGTGAAACAAGCAAAAAGATGATGAAAACAAATAAAGAAAGAAGAAATAAATAAAATTAAAGAAAAAAAGAAAAATAGAGACTAAAGTAAAGAGAAACAATCAAACAGAAGATGAAAATAAATAAAGAAAGAAGAAAGAAATAAAATTAGAGAAAAAAAGAAAAATGGGGCTGAAGTAAAGAGGAACAAGCAAACGGATGATGAAAACAAATAAAGAAAAAAATAAATTTAGAAAAAAATGGAAATTTGAAGTAAAGAGAATGCAAATAGATGATGAAAACAAATATAGAAAAAGAAAGAAATAAAATTAGAGAAAAAATAAAAATGGTGACTGAAATCTTTCAAAAATCACACCTCTTAATTTTAACACCTTTTTATTTCATACCTCTATGTCTTACACTTTGTTGTATCCATGTTTCTCATCTATTAATTTTGACACTTTTTTTCCACACATCTATGTCTTACACCTCTTTATTTATTATATATTAACTTTTTTAGACAACATAAGTTTCAAAAATTGTTTTCTGAGTACTAAAAGATTGTTTAATTGAAATGCTTTTTAACTAACAAGCATCAATCTCTAATTCAAGGTAATTTAATATTTTATTTGTAGTGTTTCTTCGGTTAGATTATTATTATTGTTAGTCGACACTACTAAGTTCATACATTAATCTTAGTTTTGTAAACTTTTAATCTCTTCAAAATTTTAGCATTTCCGGTTTTCATGTTTTTATCCGTTGAATAAATATGCGTGCTTTATATTTTTGCATGGTTAATGTTTAATTTCAATGTGCAGATTTTATTTTTCGACTTTCTGGAAAAACTAAAACCAAGATACGAGAGGCACGATGATATGCAGTGATGCTAAGCCAAAATTTTTTAACAAACATGGTATAATTATAAATTTATATATGTTCTATTATTTAACCTATTTATTTTTTTAACATAGTAAAAATGTAAAAAAAAAAAAAAAAAGAAATTATGTAGGATGTCCATTAGATATAAATGATCCAGGTTAGTTTTCATTCTTTTGTAAATAAAGCTTTTAAAATTTTAGTTGAATTTTAATTTCTTATATTTCTGGTATCAAACATTTTGATAATATATAGAAATATTACAAATGAGCATGGAAATAGAGTGTCGAAGAAAAGTCAGACATACTTGTGACAACACATAATCAAATTGTAGAAAGCGTAAGCACGACCAAATGACAAATCAAGTTAGAAAGAAAAGTCTACTAAAGGTAACTTATTTAGTCTTTGATGAATTTCTAATTAATCGTATACAATTTTTTAAAACATAATGTATAACAGTCACTTTAAGAGTGATCTAGAATCTGCCAAAAAAGAAAATGCAAGTAATTTCTAAAATTAGTGTTTAACCCAAAGAAAACATCAAAAGGTGATATATTATTATCACATGTTTCACCACATCGACTTCATTTTGCTGTCGTTGATTGAAAAACATGATGGTATCGATTCATAGACATAAGTGGGAAATCAATTCCTAATATATGGTGGATATACGGATATAAACTTCAATCTAGCAAAAACCGCACACACTTTTCCATTTAGCGGTATGAAATTATTAATGATCCCAACAGTTACAAATTATTAATCGTGTCTTTTCGTCGTGCCTCCATCTTTCAAAAATCACATCTATTTATTTTTACACTTTTTTATTTCATACCTCTATGTTTACATCTCTTGGTTGTACCTCCATGTTTCAAAGATCACATCCATTAATTTTTACACCTTTTTATTGCACACATCTATATCTTACACCTCTTTGTTTATTATATATAAACTTTTCTGGACAACATAAACATGTTTCGAAAAATTGTTTTCTGAGTATTTTCAAAACTTACAAGTTAATAAATAAAACTAAAAAATTGTTTTATTGAAGTGTTTTTTAAATATATAATAGCAAACCTACTTTTTGTGTAAACTTTAATCCAACGGATGAGATTAGTTTCACTTTTCCCTCTAATGGTTTAAAATTATTAATGATCCCAACAGTTGCAATTTGCAAATTATTAATCGTGTCTTTTCGTCGTACCTCCATATTTTAAAAATCACACCTCTTAATTTTTGCATCTCTTTGTTGTACCTCGATGTTTCAAAAATCACATCTATTTATTTTTACACCTTTTTTTATTTCACACCTCTATGTTTACATCTTTGTTGTACCTTCATGTTTCAAAGATCACATCTATTAATTTTTACACTTTTTTATTTCACACCTCATGTCTTACACCTCTTTGTTTATTATATAGAAACTTTTCTGACAACATAAACAAGTTTCGAAAAATTGTTTACTGAGTATTTTCAAAACTTACAAGTTAATAAGTAAAACTAAAGAACTGTTTTATTGAAGTGTTTTTTTAATTTTTTAAATATATAATAGCAACCCCACTTTTTGTGTCAACTTTAATCCAATGGATAAGATTAGTTCCACTTTTCCATCTAACGGTTTAAAATTATTAATGATCCCAACAGTTGCATATTACTAATCGTGTCTTTTCGTCGTGTCCCCATCTTTCAAAAATCACACCTCTTTAAGTTTTTCATCTCTTTGTTGTACCTCCATGTTTCAAAAATCATATCTATCAATTTTACACCTTTTTTATTTCATACTTCTATATTTACACCTCTTTGTTGTACCTCAATGTTTCAAAGATCACATCTATTAATTTTTACACATTTTATTTCACATCTTTTTTTTTTTACTTTGTTTATATAAAGTTGAGTGTTTTGATCCGACAAATGTTTTATTCCGTTTTTACTCGAAATGTAAAATTAACAATGTTAATCATTTCAACCTTTACTTTCCGTGCGGTTGCAGCACGGGCCGACATCGTACTAATATAATCAAAGACGTGAACTACTCGACTTCATTGGTTTCTAAACCTGAAAAACTCATCATTCTAGGGTAATTTAATATTAATCTTCAAAATGCTTGCGACCTATCCTTACCATTTATAGTAAGTTGGTTATAAGGCCCAACATACGTATCTAAAGGCCCATGTTCGAAGAGGGGAAGAGGAGGATCGAAAGGGAGGGGGAAGCACATGGGAGAGAGAAGTGAAGGGGAGGGGAAAGAAGTGCAGGTGAAGGTCAGGTGCAGGTGGAGATGTTTATGTATGAGTGCACACGTATGTCTTATTTTAGACAGCTAACGTTTTCTAAAATCATCTCATTATATCACGTGTCCCTCTTTCATATCACTCACAGATAATATATCTTTTTTTTTTTTCTTTTTTAATTTTAACTATCCATCTTCTTCTTCCAATCTAACCAATACATTACAAAACAAACACTTGTCTTTCATTCTTTCCTCCTCTTTCATCTATCTAATATCTGCAACACTTTTCTTTTTTTTCTAGAAGCAAGCACTACGCCTCCAAGTTATAAGGAAGAGCCGTCGAATTCAGAGTTCGAATGGGGTTAATAGATAGAATTATTAGTTATCCGGGATAAATCGTAAGTATTAGAAAGATAAAGGACCGTTTGTGAAAATAAAAAGAGGTAAGAAAAGTCAATTAGAGGAAAAAAGAAGGGTTAGGTTTAGAAAATCTGATCCAGTAATTGAGAGATTGGATTGTCTGGTTAGAAGCAGTGGAGCCCTTTTTTTTTTCTTCTTCTTCTTCTCTTCTCTTTCGCCTTCTTCTGGAAGAGAAGGTCGACGCTACTACTTCTTTCTTTCTATCTTCTGGATCTGATTTGAGAATCCATCAATCTCTCTTTCTCTACCATCATAGATCCTTTTAGATCTCACCTGTAACTCTAGTATCGTTCGTGTTTTCCCGACCTTTTCATTTACTTAAACCCTTTCGAATCCTTTTGCTTGGATTATAAGATTTGCTTCTGATTGAGATTCTTCTTTTAAAGAGTTTATCTGTTTGACTGGAAAAGTCTGCGACTTTTTCTTCTTCCTGTTGTTGTTACTTACATCAGCTTCTTCAGAATCTCAGGTACGAGTTTGAAAAAATAAAAGTTTGGATTTTGTTCTGATCTTTGTTGAATCAATTATTCCCTCTTGCTTATCTGATCCATTGACCAATTGGGTTTGCTAATTTTTCTTAGTTTAAAAAGTTGGGTTTTGATTTTCATCCTTTACTCTGATTTTTGTATACTCTGTTCAGATCCTTACTTTACTCTGTTTTTGTTTTGTTTGAATTGCAGATTCTTAAAACCTTAGGATTGTTAGTCTACTTTGTTTGTGTTTCTGTGCATCCCTTGACGGATGTGGAGGAAAAAAAGGGTTGCCCTGATGAAATGAGGGATGTTATCTACGTTAATGAAACTCTTGAGTGCTTGTCTGTGGCCGTCTGCTTCCTCCTCGGGCAAGTCCGCTGATTCGACAGGAAAACAAGATGGATTGCTTTGGTATAAAGACTCTGGTCAGCACCTCGTTGGTGAATTCTCCATGGCTGTTGTTCAGGCCAACAACTTGCTTGAGGATCAGAGCCAAGTTGAGTCTGGTCCTTTGAGTACTCTTGACTCTGGTCCTTATGGAACTTTTATTGGTATTTATGACGGTCATGGCGGCCCTGAGACCTCGCGTTTTGTTAATGACCATCTTTTTCAGCATCTAAAGAGTGAGTTACTGAATGATATATGCATTACAAGTTTGCAAATCAAACGTGTGCAAACTAAAAAATGTTCTTTTGAATTCTGTAGGATTTGCAGCAGAGCAAGCTTGTATGTCTGTGGATGTTATTAAAAAGGCGTATGAGGCGACTGAAGAAGGGTTTCTAGGGGTTGTGACAAAGCAGTGGCCAACTAAGCCACAGATTGCAGCTGTTGGGTCGTGCTGCCTCGTCGGTGTTATATGCGGAGGGATGCTTTACATCGCTAATGTTGGGGATTCCCGTGCAGTTCTTGGAAGGGCTATGAAGGCTACAGGAGAGGTTATTGCGCTTCAGCTATCCGCGGAACATAATGTGAGCATAGAGTCTGTTAGACAGGAGATGCACTCCTTGCACCCGGATGACTCGCATATTGTCATGTTAAAACACAATGTGTGGCGTGTTAAGGGACTTATTCAGGTATGTTTCTCAATCTGTGGCGTTAAAGGATTTAGATTTTAGGGTTGTAGGATTTAGTTTTTCCTTACAGGTACATGATTATGTTAGGAAATCATTCGTTAAAATTGATATGTTGTTGTCTTTGTCTAACTAAGGCAAACCGGAGAAAAACTGAACTAAATGGCCTTGAACGTCTTGCTGGTTTTTTGAAAGCTAAGACGATAGAATTCTAATCGAAAAGAACACGTTTTCTTACTTTTATCATGTTAAACTTTTTTCCTGTATGGAGATAAGGTCTATCCATTGAATTAGACTGTACACCCAAAAGCCTAGATTTGTAGTTACTTTGACTTTGACATTGCCTACCAAGTACCAAACCCACCAACCCAAGAAAGTCAGAGCTTTGGTTGAAATTGAAATTGAAATTGGTGGTAACTAAAAGCTAGTTTGTGTATGTTCCTACATTTAGATGTAAGTGTTATAATAGACTCACTGAACAATTGAATCCGTTTCTATCAGACTATCACTGCATGCAGACACTAGACACTAGGTACAAACGCCTAAATAAGTTTTGTTCATTTGCCATGCCAAGATAAACCTTGGAGTTTGAAGTTGAAAAGGATAAAGATATGTTTGTTCCTTTGTAGATATCTAGATCCATAGGTGACGTGTATCTTAAAAAGGCGGAGTTCAACAAGGAACCATTGTACACAAAGTACAGACTCCGCGAGCCATTCAAAAGACCGATCTTGAGTGGGGAACCAACTATAACGGAGCATGAAATCCAACCACAAGATCAGTTTCTGATATTCGCTTCTGACGGACTATGGGAACAGCTGAGCAACCAAGAAGCTGTTGACATCGTTCAGAACCACCCACGAAACGTGCGCGAGACCCATTTCTTCTTTCTTTTACCGTTTCAATATAAACCTATTACAAAACCAGATATTGACCGACTCTGTCCTTTGTTGTGGAAATGAATGCAGGGGATAGCACGGAGACTAGTGAAAATGGCACTGCAAGAAGCGGCAAAGAAACGAGAGATGAGATACTCTGATCTGAAGAAGATAGAGAGAGGAGTGAGGAGGCATTTCCACGATGACATAACTGTGGTCGTCATTTTCCTTGATACGAATCAGGTGAGCTCTGTCAAAGGACCCTCTCTCTCTATCCGAGGCGGCGGTATGACCTTCCCCAAGAAACTCTAAGATACTCTCTCCACTTTTAGGTTCCATCTTTTGTAGTTATTATAAAAAAAAAAGGTCACTCTTGTTGGTATAAGAATGTATAATTTTAACGTGAAAGCCACACACTACTGACGTTTGGAACTCATTCCAGTAATTATTAATTTTTATTTATTCTGCGAAACTTTGTGTAACGATGTAATTGTTGTTGATGATGAATGAATATGAATGTAGGCCTTCTTCTGTCATGTATTTTGTATTCTTATTCACTATACAGAGGTGCTTGTGATTTGTATTCTAAATATGTGAATGAAGCCAAGAGAATCAGTTTATACTGAAATCTAAGTCTGCAATGGACATGACTACAGATCATCATCCTTCAGAATACATATGTTCCCGCTTTAGGTCTATTTTTACACCCTATAACTTGCATATGATGTCTATCAGGGGGTAACTTCTGCTCTTGTCGAGAAAATTCTAAACATATGACGACACTATATGGCATTGATTCACCGTAAGAAGCCATATATATTGCACGTTTTTGTCAGTTTACTCTAAAAAGAAGTTGTTAAATTCGCTTATCCCTTTAATTGTAGCTTATTATCCTGTTCTACTTGTTCTGATGCCAAGTTAAAGCTTTATATTTAAGGAGCTTAAAATAAACTAATGAGACATTGACATCAGTTTACTTATGCAGGCATTTACTTTTTCCTTTTGGTTTTGTCAATGGAGAAACCTAGGTACGCTGTAGATTATGTTCTGCAGCCATGTAGAGAGAAAGGTGGTCCGAAAACTCGGCGTGAGTACTATTAGCTTCTTTTACATATTAGTAGCTTATTGTTATTTTAATGCAACAACACTGATATCAAGCTACTCAATGGTAACGAATCATTAAGTGAACTATTGTAAAACAGTGATCTAGAAAGAAATAATGAAGCGTGTTGATGAGTAGTAAGAGATATGATTTGATTTTGTGAGTCAAGAAAATATAATTGGGTAGAGAGAGAGAGATAAAGTGTGTCCTCTGCACAAAATTTATGGCAATGGTGGACCGGAGGGGTTAATGTAGTAGCATGAGAGAGAAGTAAATAAGGGTGCAAAAGTTTTTGCCTTCCCACCAGTCCTCCTAACCAGACAAAAAAAGGTGTTCGTTTTAAACAACAAGCTCTGCTGTTACAATGTGACATTAAAACTGCGAATCTTTTCTCTTGAGAATCATCAATGGAGAGAGAGAGATAGAGAGAGTGAAGGGTCATATTAGGGTTCATAACTTGCTTAAGGGGTTGTAAAAAGCAGAGGAAAGAGAGGGGCCTAGAAAGATAAAAAAGCAGTAAGAGACTATTAAATGTTGCAGGCAGGCCAGCCAGTGTCCCCTCCCTTCTGCGAGATTCCCTCAAAATTTATTACAAAAGCATCTTCATCGATGTTCTTTTAATTCTTCCTCAAAATCTTTTTTTTTTTCTTTTTTCTTTTGAATTTTGTTATAAACCTCCTCAAGATAGAAAGACAGAGGAGGAGACAAAGGAGTATAGGTTCTCATTGCATAGCCAATTTAGTTTTGAACGATGGATATATGGAGTATGAAGAGAGAGAGAAGAGAGTGAAGTAGGGAGTAAAGAGGGTGAGCCAGCTTTTTGTGCTTTGGTAGTAGATGAGGTTTTAATGCTCCATACCTTCCATTTCCTTCTCTCATACCCTAATTTAATTCCTCTCTCCCTTTATAACTCCCCCACAGACATTCTCACTTCTCCTCCTCACACTTCACATCACACACACTTCTTTCTTAGTTTTTCATTTTTTTCATTTTACAAATATGGCTTCCTCTGATGATCAACACTTAAGCATGATAGAGTCCCTTTGATATTGGCCTGGTTCACTCAGATCTTCCTGACTATTACACACGTACATTCTCTTGATTATCTGATTGAGCCGCGCCAATATCTCAGTGCTCTCTCGTACCTCTCTATTTTGGACTTTGGCATCTTGTAGATTGACCTATATGATTTTTGCTTATCTTCGTCGAAATGGATACGGTTGGTTGTTGTTTTTTTGTAATTACCTAGGCGATGTAGACTCTTTAAGGTAACTGATCTTGCTTATCACTTTCAGATTCATAAAAATCAGACAAAACAGTGCGTCTCCACAGAAGCCTTTCCCTTTCTTCTTTTCCAAGGTACCTATCCAAATACTCTCTATACAGTATACGGATCTTTGTAGAATGTATATTCTTTACCACTTACTCATCATAATTTTGAGACAGAACAGAATGTGTCAGCAAAACTGATCTTGTTTATTAGTACAAATGCAGGGTGTTAGAAAGTTAGCTAGTAAGTACATATACAACAAAAGTCACAAACAGGTGAATTATAATTAGAAAGGACAATGATGTATAAATGTCACAATCACAAGATGTTTAGAAAAGAAAAAAAAAACAGGGCAAAAAGCAGAGTGGAAATCAATGGGAGAGAAGCTGACGAGCACGAACCCTAACCTGCAAACGAGCAAGAGCATGCATACAATGTAAAGCTATTCGAGCTTGTCTCCTCACAAGCACTCCTCTGGTCACCGCTTGTAACTTGACCAGACTCTTCAATGCTCTAAACGCTCTTCTTGCCTACGCAATGCTCTTAGCTTTTTACCAAATTTGTTTCTCATATAAATTGTAATAGGGATGAGATAGATATTATGAAAGGAAAATGAGTTATATTACCAGGTGACCTCTGAAAAAAGATTGGATTTTAACAGCGGCAATATCTTCTTGTCGAGTAGTTTCTGGAGCTGATGATGATGAACGAATGATAGTGATTCTGCTGTGAGATCGCCTGAGAAGTTTCCTCCGTACAACGCCAAACAATCGTTTGGAATTGGCCATGTTTATTTCGATATTGGCTGCTTCTTCTTCTTTGGTTTGGTTTAAAACATAGTAAAGGTGAAACAACGTTCAAAGGAAACGTAAAATGTGAATTAAAAAAAAGTGAAGACGGTGGCTTTACGGGAAGGACATGATGTGCTCTCCTCATATCCCCCTAACTAACGAACGTGCTCGCATGCTCGTCCTCTCTTTCCACTTGATTTTTTAATGTTTGTTATATGTTTGCAAGAGTCAAAACAGAAGAGTCTTTGGTCTTTTTTACATATATTATCGAATTTAAAAATAATATATGTCACAAATGAATCACAATTTTTAAGAAAATGTCTTTTGCCGATTTTGTACCCCAAAAAGAAAAGAAAAATGTCATTGGTATATTAGACTAGTAGTACTTACTCTATAACACCAATGACCATAACACCCTACTACAACTATACCGACAATACATCATACTCTTCTGACAATGTTCTTTGATCATTTATCTAATTCAATTTAGACTTTGAGAATGTATCACACATCGATTGCTTATTATTATGCTAAGTTTGGGTCTTTTGACCCGCGGATAAGCGCAGTTATGGTTACATCCAGCTTTTGTTGAATCTGATAAACCATAAATGGACATGTATCCCAAAATCTTCTAAACATACCAAGTCCATTACAAAGTACTCTTGGTTAAGTTTTGAAATCTTGGTTAAGTTTTGAAGGAAACAAAACAAAGTACTCTTTATAAAAAAAACTTAGAAACGCTATTAGGCCCGAGGTAACTATTGGGCATGATTTTACAAAAGACCCAACTAAAGACTGGCACTTCCTTCCCTACTATTGTCATCTCCACTAAATAGTAAGAAAAAATTATTTGGTTCAACCCCCTATGGTGAACAACTCTCATTTATTTCCTCTTAATTAGGGGTGTCAAAATGGGTAGAAACCCATGGGTTTACCCTATTTGTCTATTATTTAAACGGGTATGGGTTAAGTTTTTATACACATATAAATAAATAGGTTTTGATGGGTTCGTCCAATGGTTTGTAATACTTAGGTTCACCCTCAGGGGTGAACCTTTTGTTCACCCCTCTTCTCAGCCAATCGAATCTTCCATTTAATATTTCATTTAAAAATAAATCAAAACTAAATTAAAAAGCAAAACAAATTAAGAAAACAAATTTTTATACTTTTAATTAAGGAAAGTTAAATATTGGCTTGCTTTAGATTAAAATTAGAACAAAATTATATGTCGGTTTGGGTTTACAAATGAAATGGTTAGGGTTTAGATTTTACAATTAAAACAAAATTATATGTCGGTTTGGGTTTACAAATAAAGTGATGTTTAGATTTTATAATTAGAACGAAATTATATATGTCGGTTTGGATTCACAAATGAGATGGTTAGGGTTTAGATTTTACAAGTATAACGAAATTCTATGTCGGTTTGAGTTCACAAATGAGATGTTAGGGTTTAGATTTTACAATTAAAACGAAATTATATGTCGGTTTGGGTTCACAAATGAGATGGTTAGGATTTAGATTTTACAAGTAACAAAATTATATGTCGGTTTGGGTTCACAAATGAGATAGTTAGAGTTTAGATTTTACAAGTAGAACGAAATTATATGTCGGTTTGGGTTTATTAAAGAGCGGTTTAAGTTTTTAATTTTATAATAATGTACACGATTTTATTTCCTTATTTTATAAGGGGTGAATGAATAGGTTCACCCTAGGGGTGAACCCAAGTATGGGTTGATTGAAAAACAAAAATATATATATATATGCATATAATAGAATATATATATATATATTAAAATGTAAATATTTTCTTTTTATAATTAATTTATGTAAAATATCTAAAATAAATGTTAAGTTTTTCTACTTTGCTAAAAACAAAAACAAAAAAGTAAACAATAATGTATATGTCAATGATCTAAAAATAATGTGAAATTTTTCTTTAATATCTAGATATTAACTTTTAAGTTTAAAAACTTTGGTTGGTTTTATCATTCTATTTTATATAAATATATTATGGATTTAATATCAAGTATTTTATATTATTTTATTTATATACGGGTAACCCATTTAGCAATTGGGTTTTTAATAATTGGGTTTGGGTATATAAATTCAACCCATTATAATAAATGGGTCGGGTTGAACCCGCCCACAAAAGTCTCTAACCCATGTGGGTATGGGTCGGGTCGGGTCGGGTTATCCATTTTGACACCCCTACTCTTAATTAACCAATAAGAATACAACAATATGTCATATCATATTGTATTTAAAAAATAAATTAAAATTAACATAAAAGGATAAAAAAATTAACGAAACAAATTATGTAGATCTTTTATTAAGGAAATTATGTTGGTTTGAATTTATGAAGATTATGGTTTAAATTTATAATTTTTAAAATTATATGTCGGTTTGGGTTTATAAAGAACTAGATTAACCCGGCCGATGTACGGGTTTAGAGTTTTAAAAATAAAATAAAATTTAACAAATAATATAAATTATATATTTTGAGTAAGTAAAAATTATCTGTAAAAGTAAGATACGCCGAGATGTCCAATGTGATATTTGGTGTAAAAGGTGCGACTCAGCAGTTGAGACTCTTAATCACGTTTTCTTTGAATGCCCTCGCTCGTGTGAAGTTTGAAATATATCTCCGACTCCGGTCTCGTTAGAGGGTTTTCCATATGAATCGGTGTACTCGAAATTAGATTTTCTTTTATGGAGGGGTGCCTCTCAACAAGGTGATCTTGATCAACTTCTTTAATTACCATGGATTTGATGGACAATCTGGAAGGCCATAAATTAAAAAAAAAAAAATTGAAGGTTTAGAGATCCAAGCGAATGATATAATTGATCAGGCTTTAGGCGATAAGTTAGCCTGGGATGAGGCGCTCTCTTTTACGGCGGTCATGTCAGCTCCATCTCTGTCTTCGGATGTCCATATTTCTTCACTTGTTGTCAGATTGATGGTTGTTGGAAAGCAACCAATGTGTATTTAGGAATGGTCTGGTGGTGTTGCGTTGGTGAGGAGCGTGTCTAAGAAGACGGAGCCCATTCCCCTACATTTAGAGTCAGCCTGGGCATTTTATACGAACCCGAACCCGACCCAAAGTAGATGGTTTGGTTCGGGTTCGGGTATCGTATAAAACCCGGTCGGGTTAATACCTCGAGGTTCGGATAATATCCGAAATCAAATGCCCACCCGAATTAAATGTAAAAATATGCATCTTAGAAGATTTGAACCCATAACCTTGAGCATCTAAAGGTGCATCTTTAACCATTTTGGAATCTATGTTTCTTTGTTCTAAGATGAAATGTTAAATATTTATATATATACTAGTTTTCTAAAATTTATAAAATTATAAATTTTTTTGTTCATAGTTTGATTGAGTTTGGGTATACCCGAATTACCCGAACCCAAACCCGAACGGGTAATACTCGAACCAAACAAGTAATACCCAAACCCGACCCAAAAGTATAAAAACCCAAACGGGTTCTATATGTCTAAACCCGAAAATCCAAAAATCCGAAAACCCGAACCCGATCAGGTTCGGGAACCCGAATGCCCAGGACTAATTCAGAGTTAGAAGCATTGTTGTAGGGCCATGGAGCGGATACGTGCTACAGGGATCGTTTGTCAATATTTCGAGAATGATTGTGCTGAGTTACTCACTATGGTGCATTCTCCTGAAGATTTGCAATCCTTCTCCCACCTGCACGATAAGCTTAACTAGTTGGAGTCCTTCCCACTACTCCCCATCTCTTTGATTCGGCGTGCAAATACAAAGGCATATTGTCTTACTTGTACTTTGTGTTCTCTTATCTCAAGTTTCTTTTGTAAATTCATTCCCTCTAGCTTGGATAACTAACCAAGAAAATTCCTTTTAATTTACTGTTTGGTTGAAAAAAAAAAGTGAATGGATATACTTTTAGTTAAAGAAAATAGTTGTACATGAGTTCAAAATTATTAAAATTAAATTAAATTTAACAAAGAATATATATTTAATTCTTTTGGTAAGTAAAAACAATGTATAAAAGTAAAAAGATAAACTTTTAGTTATAGAAAATATATTTTTTTTGCTATAATACAGTAATGTATATCTATTTACAAATCTACTATCTACATTACCACTATTTGTACACACAAATATATTTTACTGTTAAAATATACTCTTTAGTCTTTACTACTACCAACAAATTCTCTTTATGAACACATTAAATAACCTCTTAATGGGACAATAACCCTTATCATTATAAATAAACTTAGTATCCAAAAAAATCATAATATATTTAAAATAAGTTATTAGTAGATTATGCCAAATTGTTATAGTTACTCGATAAATCATAAATATAAATTTGATTTTTAAAACACACAAAAATATATATTGCCATAAATTTTAATATTTTATAAATATTTTATTTACCATGTTCACATATTTCACGGGTAAAATGTATTCTTCCCGTATACGTTGATTTTAGAATTTCATTAATTTTTCATAATGTTTTTTTGGTAATAATCCGTCATTTATAAAAAATATTAACAAATCGACTAACTCAAATGATTTAAATAGCCTAATCAAAAATATTAAATCAATAAATTAGATTATCTTCAGAAAAATTAGTTTAGAATCTGATTATTACTAACATATAATAAAATTAAATAATTAAACTACAGAGTAATTTAGTATATGTTGTTATGGTTACATAAGAAATATGCAAAATTGTTGTGATTACAAGATAAAACATAAGAAGATATGAATTTAATTTTTAAACCATACAAGACATATTGCAATAAATAATAACATTTTATCAATATTTTCTCTACCATAAAACCTCTTACACATTCAAAGGTTTCACGGGTAAACCATATTTTATATACGAAAAACACAGCTTTAAATAAATAAATTAAAAACTTTAGTTACATATTATGTTTGATACAAACAAATATTGGTTCTAGGATAATAATTTTACTTATAATACTTTTCTTTAAATCGATTTATCCCGCACATAGTGCGGGTTATTTACCTATTATTTTACTGTTAAAATATACTCTTTAATCTTTACTACTACCAACAAATTCTCTTTATGAACACATAAAATAACCTCTTATATGCCTCTTCACTTTAACATTTTTATAGTTACAAAACGCTTATGTTAATCTTACATACTCATATCTTATATATTACAATTGCAGTCTTTTGAATAAATTATTTGATTGGTGAAAAAAATATGAGACGATCTATTTTTTATTTTACTTTTTTACTTCAACAATCTTTTATGTATGTAAAGATGAGTATTTTTAGAAACAGTAATCAATTGTATAATTTTAACAATCATATTTTATCTTTTATAAAAGTAATATTTTTCTTGTAAAATTAGCAACTTAAAATTAAAAGAAGTAAACAATATTATAATTTCTAATATATGATATATATATATATAATTTCTTTATAATGATATTATCTAACTTTAAAAGCTGTTTAAAATTTATTATTTGCCTGTAATTGCTTTTTAATATTTGTAAAACTGTTAAAAACAAAACTTTTGTTTTACATTGGAAGTTTATAAAGGTTTTTTTTTTCTTTAAAAGATTTTAAATAAAATTAGGTTTTCTTTTTCTATTTTACTTTTATAAAAAAATCTTTTATGGTAGCTTTTGGATTTTACATTTTTAAAAAATATTAATAAATTTAGAAGTGACATGTCAACATCTTAATGATACAATTGACATGTGTACGATATAAAATTATATTTTTCTCTATTTTACTTTTATAAAAAAAAAATTGTGGTAGGTTTACATTTTTATTTTTTTTAAATTTTAATTATTTTAGAATTGACATGTGTCAACATCTGAATGATACAATTGACACATGTCACGATCTTGTTAATTAATAATTTTGACATCAAATTTTATATAATAAGATGGTTAGGATTTAGATTTATAATTAAACAAAATTATATGTCGGTTTGGTTTACAAAGAGTGGTTAGGATTTAGATTTTACAATTAAACGAAATTATATGTCGGTTTGGGTTTACAAAGAGTGGTTAGAGTTTAGATTTTACAATTAAACAAAATTATATGTCGTTTGGGTTTATAAAGAGAGGTTAGGTTTAAATTTTACAATTAAACAAAATTATATGTCGGATTGGGTTTACAAAAGAGTGGTTAGGGTTTAGATGTGATAATTAAAACTGTAATATAATATTGGAATTTACAATTTTAAAATTTATTGATATACATAATTTATTTCTTTAAATAAAATTTGCTTTAATTTAAAAGGGGTGAATAAGAGAGGTTCACTCCTAGGGGTAGTGATGTTAAAATGGGACTACCCTGCCCATTTAGACCATGCTCATTTAAGTCCTGCCCGTTTATGACCTGTTTATACCCTGCCCATTTAGAGCATGTACCCGTTTAGACCCTGCCCATTTAGAACCATTTAGATGGATTTTTTTTTGCTTTTTTTTAAAGAAAAAACAAAAGATTGCATAACTTATATATTTAATATTAATGATATATGAATAAAAGTATAATAGAGATTAGAAATAATCAAAATATTTTAGAATAACATAAGTTCACTAAACATACTTAACATGATAATCTCATTATTTCCAATTTCAAAATGCAAAAATAATAAAAGTACTACTACATAGATAAGTCTCATGATCATAAGGCAACAGAGAACCATAAACAACAGAACAACATATATTCAATGCATGATAGAATCTCCTGATCTTGACTATTCTGCTCCTAAGTACTCGCTATCTTTGTAGCATCTTCTGTTGTGCCAATGTCATTGTTGGTCTCTATGTTACCTGTTAAGGATGTGAATTAATTAAAGTCACTTATTAAAGAAAATAGTTTTATGTATAACTTAAGAGTTTAGTTACCTTCATAATCTGCAAAACCACGTAACCAATTACGGGTACACCAAAGCTTGAACGTTCTTTGGAAGCAAACGGTTTCTGTAAGGAGTTATGACCCGAGATCCAATACTAAATGCTGATTCAGATGCTACCGTGGTGATGGGAATGCTTAGTATTTCACAAGCCATAGATGCTAAATTCCCCAAGTCGATGTTGTCCTTCCAAAAGGACAAAACATCCAATATTGGAAAAGACTTTCTCTCAATCTTGGCTCTCTAAATAGATATCCAGATGTGTATTTGTCTTGCTTACTCAAACTCCAATTCATTTTTCAAGCTCAAAAAGATCCTACAGAAAAGAAGCAACACAAGCAACATAAGCAACAAAAGCAACACAAGCAACATAAGCAACAAAAGCAACATTCTTACATTGTCATAATCGTCATCAAGTGGAGATTCATTGACCCAATCATGCGGATTTGGAGTTACAGAAACACTTGAAGAACATGTCCTAGACTTAATTTATAATCTTCATAGAGATTCCAAATTCTTTCATAAGCTACTTCAAGCATTTGCAGTTTCATTCTTGGGTCTAAAACAGCTCCCATTGCCAAAATAAGACTATAATCCTCTCAATACTTGGTAAACATAATCTGCATATCCTGAGCCAGTTTTGCCACATCTTCATCATCACAATATGCAACTTTCCTCAGCAATAGTTCAATTCTCCACACTTGTGTAAAATAGACATTAGAAGTATGATACTTAGAACCTGAAAAGTGTGTCGTGATATCACTAAACGGCTTCAACAACTCACAGATTTTCTCTCCACGATTCCATTCATCATCAGAAGGCAAAGTCTTGTAATTGTTGTCAAACCACTTCAAGCTGACAAATGCTTCCTTAAACTTCAAAGCTCTTACAAGCATCTCATATGTAGAGTTCACATCTAGTAGAAACCTCAAGTGATAACCCTGCTCCACTCTTAATCTTTACTCTCTCAACACATGCAGCAAAAGCGTCTTTCCTCTTTGGAGATTCTTTAACATATATCACACTCTCTCTGATGTTGTGCATAACATATTTCGCTAGATCTAAACATTTCTTCACTATCAGATTCAGAATATGGCACATCATCTAACATGCATAAATTTCCCATCACATAATAAACCACTACCACTAATCATCTGAAGTTGACCCTTGAGAATGTACAACATACTGTTGTTGTTTGTTGCATTATCTAAGGTAATAGAAAATACATTTTCCTCCAATCCCCATTCTTTCAAACATTCCAAAATCCTTGCTATTCAAGTGCCAGTTTTTCATCAATGTAGTGTGAGTCAAACAAATATAACTCATAAGTCATAATTGTACCTCGAGCTGTCCATAAGTCTAAAGTGAAACATGCCCACACTGGTTTGCAAGTACTTCTTTCAGCTTGACCTTTTCCATCTCATACTTCTATACACATCCGCTGCAGCAGTCTGTCTACAAATTGGTTGACACTCGGGATTGAGATACTTGTCTTTTGCTCTAACTTTCTCATACTCGGATAGCAAAATGGCAAATCATGGTAAATTATAATCTCACTTGTCATCTCACGGTTAATCTGATGATCATATGGAGGCCTATCTTCATTCCTTGGTTTCTTTGGACACTTCTCCAAATGACAAATCAAGCTCTTAGTCCCATGTATTGATCACCAACTTGGTACCACAGTGGATGCATTTGCCTCTTTCTTTGCCATCATCTCCAAACCCATTGACACAATATCTTTCCACACCTTTGAAGTTAACTTTCTCTTCCGTGGAGCATTTTGAGTTGCTTGAGTTGCTTGAGTTGCTTGAGTTGTTGATTGAGTTTCACTTTGAACTGTTCCATGCATTTTTGTCTCTTCCTCCTCATTCCCATCAATTTCTACATCTATATCACAATCTTCCTCATTCATATCCATATATTCACTTTGAGCATTAAGCCTTGCTATCAAATGTTCAGTTTCTAAGTCCATTCTGCAAAATTAATAAAACAGATTTGTAAGTGTTTATGAGTCATCAAACAGTGAAGAAAGAACTGAGACAATATATCGAGAACAGAGAACTGAGACATACGGTTAGACATCCAGATTCAGCAAACAGATAACTGGAGAGCTATGGTTAGAGAACTGGAGAAGCAAGCAGAGTTGCATAGGAATGTGATATCATAAGCAAAGGAAGAGAAACGAGAAGCGATAAGGCAGCTTTGTTTCACTCTCGATCACTACAAAAGCGGAAATAGACAGATTCTGAGGTTTTTTGGGAAATAATAACAAGGAACAACAAACAATCATGGTCGGTATCTATCAAAAAGCATAAACAAACCCATGTATAATCTAGCTGAGTGTTGTCACAAAGATTCAATAATGTCATGATTAGAAAATAAATAAAAAACTTGCAGGATGGTTACAGAAACAAAGTATAGTCAGAAGAGTCTGCTACTCTCCCAAAGTCTTAAAAAGATTCATATCACTGAAAACAAAACTCGAAACACTAAAGCAGAGCATGGCACTACTAGCTCAAAAGTTGCATAATATTTTAAGAATCAAGTTTATCTCAACTTAATAAAAACCCTTCAGAACTCTCACTTAAGTAAGCATACCACAATCGAATAAAAGAAGTCACAAGTCACAAAACATGAGGCAAACATACATAAGATACTTACCGGTACCCAGCTGATAGACAAGTTTTCACCCAGGGTATCAATCCCTATGCTTGTAGTACAAAGGGTTATCAATCCAAATGGTTGTGTATTGCTAGCAGGAAGGATATGATCAGTACATTACAAGTCAAGCCAAGCAATTAAGGTTTGGGTTCTAACAGTCCTAAAATAAACAAAGTAAAAGAATATAAACAAGTAAACCACACGACCTAAGCACTCAATGCAAGCAATCGAGTATAGGATCGAGTGGGGGTGATCGAGTATGCAAGTAAGTTATGAACAGCTCGAGGTATTACTCAATGCAGGTTATCGTGTACCTGATCAGGTAAGTGGTCGAGTAAGTGAAGAAAAATGTAAACAAATAAAATACGAAAGTTCCTAAGGATGGGGGTAATCGAATCCTAAGTGTTCTAGACCAGTACGGATGCCTTACATGCCTCAAGCAATTATTTCCTAGACAATGAACCTCTAAAACCTTGTCACCACACTTTCGCACTAGCAACAATCAACCTTGAACATACTACCACACTGTCGCACTAGCACTATGAACAAGCAAACATTAAGAACAATTCATTTTTGTCAGTAAACTTAGACTCATCTGATTTTGTCACTCAGAGTTAAGTAAACCTCTAGCATTGACCTAATCAAGCATTTTATCTACTCCTTTCGGCCTGTAGCATTGTAAACGCCCTAGATCTAATCTCAACCTTTCAGTCTGTTGACAACATTAAGAACATCAACCTAGAAGGAAATGTATCAATCATCACAATCAACTAAAGCATCCTAACCGATCAAGAACACCTAATCATCTATCCCATCCCTAGAAACTTTGCTACACTACTCAGACATAGAAATGAATAACAAAGCAATCATAATAAACGAAAATGACATTATATTAAAAGATAGAGTCGAGTAGAAAGAGTATGGGATAAAGATCTAAGAAAAGTACAAAATAAAAATGCAAAAACAAGAAGAAAAATGTTGAGTCGCTCAGTTCTCTCACAGAAGCTCTCGCTCTCGCTCTCTGGGTTGAGGGTCTGCGGCGTGCTCGTTTGCAAGCTAGGGAAAGAGGAGGTTTATATATGGAAACCCATTTGACATAGCTTCCCAGACCTGCCCGATAGTCTACTCGATGGGGTACAAGAGGGTGAAGTCGGGTAACTCCTTGGGTGGATCTTCGGGTTGCTCTTCGCGCTCTTGGATCCTCTTCGATCGTGTTGGGGTTTGGACTTGTTCTTGTAGCTCGATGGCTCTTTCGGGTACATGATCAAGTTGTCCTTATTTTTGCCCATTTTTGGCTCTTAGCACCTGTTTTCATCCAAAATATGCAAATGCGAAATGCAACACCCTAAATGCTCTAAAAGTGGATTCCTACAGTAAATGACCTAAAAATGGTAAGTTAGAGGTATGAACAATGCAAAATATGGAAAAAAGGATGATAAAAACATGTAAATTAGAGTGTTATCACCAGCAGAAACTAGAAAACTTAAGTCCGGTTTGATTTATTCAGGATTGTCAATGCAGAAGGTTTACAAATAGAACTGAGCTTTGTTGTAGACAATCCATTACCTTTCAAATAAATCAGATAATCTATAGATGAATATCTCAACAAAAAAAAAGGGGAGTAGCTCTATTCAAACATATTATAGTACTGAAGCAAGCTAATGTTCGGAATCTTCTCATCAAACAACTTAACACTTCAACATATTAAGAGAATTCACATTCGAGCACTCAAAGTAGTACCATTCATAATCAGATTTGTCACTCTCGAGTCCAAGAACTTTTCAATAGTGCCTCCTTCTGAACACAACTTGTTTCTAAGAGGTCTAAACTCTTTGTTACTCTTTTCAACACTGTTTGCTCCTGTACAAATCAAACAGCAAAATTAACACAAAATAAAAATCACTAAACAACTCTTAATTACTCAAAACTGAATCCAAAATCACAAATATATGGTAACACTAGCTAAATATAAGAAGAAGTTCATCTAAAATTAAGCACTAGTACTACTCGCAGTTGCGGAAACAACAACACCAGAGCCAATTTTGATAGCCTTTTTCTTCAAACCAAGCTTATCCCTTGAAGGGTTTGGATTGTTACTCCTTAATCTCTCAAACCCCATGAAATTGAGGGACAAAAAATTCGAGCTTGTTTGGTGATTTTAACAAAGTATCCATCGAATTCCCCCAAAATTGAAATTAAGAAAAACAAACTTACCCTGTTACCCAAAAGCAGTGAGGAACGAAAAAGACAATTATCTTTGTGATTCGAGCTTTAGCTTTGTGGTGATTCGAGCTTACCCTTGTTTGGTGGTTCGAGCTTTAGCTTCGTGGAGATGGAGACAATTATCTATCGAAAGAGAGATGGAGAGTTGGAAACAAATTATTTATCGAAAGAGAGAGATGAAGTGAGACGTCGACGTTTTAGTTTTTAGTTTTAAAGTTAAGAAATAAACGGACTATCCATTTAATTTCGGGCATACCCGTTACGCCTGCGGGTCTAAAAAGGTGAATCCGTTTAAACTTTTTATTTTTTGTAGTGTTATTAAACGGGACACGAGCTTAAATTTGTAATACTTATTCGTTTAGGCCCACGGGCATTCGACCTGTTTAAATATCACTACCTAGGAGTGAGTGGTGAATCCAAAAATTGTCCAAAGTAATTAAATTAGTCATTAGGCAAATAATAGCTGTAATTAATTCTCTCTCTCTTTTATCTTCTCTCTCTCTCTTTTTTTATCTACTCTCTCTATATCGCTTCTTCATAAACTATCTTCTTCAAAGATTGCATTTTTTTTTTTGAAGATCTTCTTTTTGGCTTCTTCTTGGAGCGATTTCTAATTTCACTGTCTCTTCTCTTCAATTCCGCCCACAAATGTTTGCTTGAGAAGGAGAGTCAAAAACCACCAAAACGATGGGCGTTTGTTGCCCAATACTTCAACCGTGGATCGAGCTCGGGACCAATTCTTCATCAACCTTCCTTGTCTCTCCGATCCTGGTTGGTTTACCCCAATTCCCCTCTCTCTCCCTTTCTTTAACGATCCGTGTTTCTCATTTCAGTAAACTATTTTGTTTTTTTTTAATTGTTCTTCCAGTTCGAAGATCTTCTCTGCTTCTGAAATTGGCACTAGTGTTGCTCCACCTCGTCTTTATCGCCTTTCTCTTCTTTTTCGATTCAGAGTTTCTCGAGAAAACTAAGCGAGATCCATGGTTTTTTAGCTCCTTCCTTTCTTCCTTCTTCTTCAATCACTCCAATACATTCTTCTATTCTATTTAAAGAGCTTAATTGTTTATTATCTCTTTACTCTAAACAGGTACATGGCTTCTTATTTCTTGCTGTTCTCTGCTACGCTTCTGCAGTATTTTGTAACTTCTGGCTCTTCACCTGGGTATTTATATATATCTAACTATCTGTGAAGCTATAAATGTGTTGTATTTTTGATTCTGCAACTGAAAAGTTTTTGACTTTCTTCTTTGTTTGTCTTTGTTAGGTATGTTGTTGATGCAATGAGGGATGTTTGCGAGACTAGTGCAATGTACAGAAGCCCACCTACCACCTCAATGTAAGACTTGTTATTTTGTTCTTGTCCTCACATGCTCTTTTTTTTTTTTGATGGAACAAGTGTGATAGACACTGGGATTGTCTTTATATAAAAGGAGAGTGATGATAAAGTAAGTAAGGGTCTTTTGACCATTTTGGTTAGTAGTGGGAGCCTTTTGGCTATAGGAACTACAACGAATCTCCAATGATAGTTAGGGGTTCTTGATTGTGATTCTGATTCTCAAAGATAAGAAATGCAGTTTCGTTACTTGATTCTTATCAAAAAGTGATGGAAGTGAATTCTACTTAACTGTGTCTCACTGTTGTGTTTATGCTTATTATTATTTAAGCGAAGACAACATGCTTCCACAAAAAGTGAGAGCGTAGTAGTTACTGTGGAAGGAGGATCAGCCTCAAATGTCAGAAGGCCTCCAACGCCTTGGGGAAGTTAGTTGTGGACTTGTACCCTCCAGGAACCTCCATAAGGTACATATAGACTTCAACCAAGGATTCATACTGTGTGAATCCTAAAGAATCAGCGTATAAGTAATAATAATTAGTAGAAAGGAGCGTACTGAAATGTTTCGTTTGTAACTTGCAGAAATTTAACATGCGGCTATTGTCATGTGGAGCAGGTAACATTTGAACCTTGTATGATTCAGTTGGCCACTGTAGCTGTTCGTTTAGCTTGTTTTTTACATGTTTGTTCAAGCTTCCCTTCCCTTAATCTTTCTCTCAAAACATGTAATGCTTTGCAGCCTCCACGAACCAAACATTGTCATGATTGTGATCGATGTGTTCTTCAGTTTGATCATCACTGTGTTTGGTTAGGAACATGTATAGGCCAGAAAAACCATTGTAAATTCTGGTAAGCCTGCAAAATCTGAACCATTACTGTTACATTGTCCAATAACTAGCACAGTTGTGAATCAGAATTTTGGTTTTTAGACACCGTAAATGCGTTTCTATGATACCAGGTGGTACATCTGTGAAGAGACAACTCTATGCATCTGGACGCTCATCATGTACGTTGACTACCTGAGTAATGTAGCAAAACCTTGGTATGATACTTTCTCATCTCTCTTCTGTGTTTTGTCCAATAACTTCTCAGGCCCTTCGGCCGCTCCAACTCATTAACATGAATTTTAAATGAAAATGTGAACAGGTGGAAGAATGCTATTATCATACTGCTGCTTATCATATTGTCGATCTCCTTGATTTTTGTGATGCTTTTATTGATTTTTCACAGGTGGGTTTACACATTTTGTGTGGTACTTTTCACAATCTCATATCTTTCTATTTTTTATTTGTCTAACTGCTTCTGTTTCTATTTCAAAACTGATTTCTTGCAGCTACCTAATTCTGACAAATCAAAGCACCTATGAACTTGTGAGACGAAGACGTATTCCATACATGAGGTATTCAATTATTCTTCTACCACCCAGTAATAGTATCAGGTTGTTTAACAAAAAGAAAACGAGAACATTTGGCTCTTCTAATTACTTTAGGGATGGGTTTGTTTGCGTGATACTAAAGCTGTTTGGTTTTCAGGAATATCCCGGAACGAGTGCATCCTTTTAGCAAAGGAATTCGGAGGAACGTATACAACATCTGTTGCGGAAACCATAATCTAGACTCACTTCCTACTGCGTTTGAACTCGAGGATAGATCAAGACCTTATACTTGCATCGATATGTTGAAATGTCGCTGCTGCTAAGTTTTTCTTTAATAGTTTTATACAGTACAATTACCTCCATTGTTTCAGTGTCCAAAATCTATGTAAGGTAACATGTTTCCTCAAAAATTTGGATGATTTTGTATACATACATGGAATCCAATTAATGAGTTAATTATAAATGCAAAGAGAGTATGTTTAATAATGAAACTCTAGCTTGGATCATACGCCTGTACAATCTTTCAAGGGACTCCTCTAGATCTTCAACCGCAACGTCTACGTTATCCAAGTTGGTCATCATAGACTTGATCCGATCCTTCTTTATCTCTTCTGCCAAGCTGAATCTTCGCAGTTCTTCGTCCATCATCTGGTACTCGTTTCTGTGTCCAGTCCTAACTTGACCACTTGTACTAGCAACGTTCTTGATCACCAGTTTGGTGACCAAAGCCCATTTGGAAGGCCTGGGATTTGGCACAGCTGTAGATAGGGACAACAAGACTGTCCTAAAGGAACGGCATGTTTGGGAGCAAACTTGTTGGAGCAGTGTGATCAAGGGATGAGCGGATTCCGTGGAGGAAAGGCCGGTTTGTTTGAGCAACAAGAGTAGCTTAGCAATGTCCTTATGAACTGATTTCCTAGAGCGGATAAAGACTTTGACGTGGCAGCGTATGGTAGAATCTCCACTGAGTCTCTTCCGCCTGAAAACAGAACGGAGGTCGCGGAGGCCATCCTTGATACGGCAAGTGATGTCTCTTAGCTTGGAGCACAAATCAAGGTGTAAAAGGGAGAGATCAAGAAGGTTGGTGAAGAAAGAGTGATGAGGGAGTAGTAGTGAAGAAGGTGATTCGTTGAAGAGATGAGAGACAGAGTCGTAGAGATGTGAGAGAAGCGAGAGACTGTTGTTATTATCAGCAGGAAGCTTATTGAGGAGTTGCAGAATCTGGTTGAGACCATGTGGGTGTAGCCGAGCTGGTAAGCTACAAGACCGGACGTGGTAAGAAGTAGCCATTGATGATGGGGTTTTTTTTTGAGATGGAGAGAGAGCTTTAGCTAGAAAGAAGTTGAGTATATATATAGAGGAAGAGATGTAGAAAGGTCAAATGAAATAGGATTAAGGGTTGTTAAAGTAAAAGCCACGTGAAGGGGATAATGTTCCATCAAAGCCCACTTCGTGTTCTTTTTTTATGCCTTACTCTCACTTAAGTTATGATCTTGACAGAGATGTCATTAGAGTTCGCTCAATATGTACCTAATGTGCTAATTTCATGTCTTTTTATATATTAGAACTATTTTTTATCCTTTGTTGAAGGAACAAATAATGTGATGTGCACCCACTTAGATCTTTTTGATTAGGCGAGAAGAATCAAAACTAAGATCTTTTGTCATGCACCTCCTCAACTTTGGGCATTCGTAAACACCGTCATGCATGGATATGTTGATTTTTTCTAATTACTTAATTAGTGAGCATATCTTCTCTATTATTTGTGTGATCAAAGGAAGATATAACACATCATCTAAAACACCAAATAATTTTACCCTGAAAATGATTGATGAAAAGATGGTGGTTGGATAATACTAAATATGGGACCGTGTGCACGAGTGTCTTGTTGAAAACTTCCAGAGGAAACGATATCAATATATACAAAATTAATAATCAAAACACAATCAAGCACCGCTTTCCTCTTCTTAACTAATCTGAATTCATGAACTTGACTTGTCTCTATCAAAGTACAGCCTGCAACTACACATCTCTCATCTCTAATTAAGATTTACATATTCCAAATATCTCTACTCTTGTAAAATATCTAGCTACTACTCCTAACTATTAGGCTTTACATAATAATATCTCCCGTGTCTTGGATATGTAACTTTTCTCTTTGCTTGGATATGCAACTTTATTTGGTGTACAAGAAGATATTTCATTTGAGATATTTTGTTCGATCCCATGCAATCAAGTTGTTGGTTTCTACTCTACGTGTATAACGAATTAAACTCCATGCACACTAGCCAACTAACTTTTTCCTTGTTTTACATTTTCAACCACTATGATATCCAATCCAACAAAAGAAAGATGTGTAGAATAAGTTGACGCTAAGGTAGCATCGAGCGACGTTTTAAAAACCGACAACACTAAGTTTAGGTCTTGCGAGTTAACGACGATAGACAAGAAAAAGTTGGGCCATGTGAAGTCACGTTACTCTTGGATGGACCCTTCATTTACATAAAAATAGCAAACTATTTACATTACACTTGTTTCTCATTATTATTTTGTTTGGGTTTTTGTCATTTTGTGTAATTATTGTGCCACCCAATTGCCATAATTAGTGAACCAATGCTCCCTCACCTCACCCTCTCTATTGCTCT